>VSMD01071409.1:0-16830 GCA_008750895.1 Mirza zaza | reverse complement strand
AGGAAGGAAGGCAGGAAGGCAGGAAGGAAGGCAGGCAGGAAGGAAGGAAGGAAGGCAGGCAGGAAGGAAGGAAGGCAGGCAGGAAGGAAGGCAGGCAGGCAGGCAGGAAGGCAGGCAGGCAGGAAGGCAGGCAGGCAGGCAGGCAGGAAGGAAGGCAGGAAGGAAGGAAGGAAGGAAGGAAGGAAGGAAGGAAGGAAGGAAGGAAATTCTTGCTTATCTTATTAATTTTTTTGGTTTTTTGAGACATATTGCCTGGGTTAGGGTGCAGTGCCATCATTATAACTCACTGCAACCTCAAATGCCTGTGTTCAAGTAATCCTTCTGGCTCAGCCCAAGCCTGGCTGATTTTTTTAGATTTTGTAGAAATGGGGGCTTGCTATGTTGCTAAGGCTGGTCTCAAGCAATCCTTGTACAGTGCTAAGGTTACAGCTGTGAACACCACACATGGCTGTAAAGATACTCTTATTTCTCTTATTCTAAAAGTTTTAAAACTTGTCATTTGGCATTTGAGTTTTTAATCAGTGAGGTTGATTTAGAACAGGGGTCCTCAAACTATGGCCCACAGGCCACATGTGCCCCGCCTAGGACATTTATCTGGCCCTCCGGGTGTTTTTGCCGCTGCTGCCTGTCCTACTTAGCAGCCCCTGGGCCCACATTGCGCATGTGTGGAATGTGTGCCGCACTCTCCGTCGGCCCTCTGACAGTCTGAGGGACAGTGAACTGGCCTCGTATTTAAAAAGTTTGAGGACCCCTGATTTAGAGTATATAGTGAAATAGTAATGCAATTGTTTTATTACCCATGGGGGTAGCTAGTTTTTCCAGCTTCATTTGCTTAATTCAACAAACTGTCAGTTCCATGATAAAATATAGTTTCTATTTTACAGGGAATTATATTGAATTTATAATATGGATTTGGCAAGAATTGTCAGGTTGTTACCAAAACTTTGGCACTTTTACCCAAGGCTGCTTCAGAAGAATGAAGACAAGTGTTTTGAGGAGAAGGATTAAGGGAGGATTATTAATTTGCTGGCAAATGAGGAGAATGGGAGACTCCCATCTTAAAGTACCATTTTCCTGTCTATAAGCATAAATACAGAGCTTTTAAAGGGAGGGTTTTCAGCATCAAGGTATTGTTTAACTATAGTTGATGATTCTAATCCCATCTCCAGTGAAAATAGTCTTGTGACTTCTGCCTGCATAGTTCTGTTGGAGCCATCTCCTGTGGTACAAAGAACAAAGGATACTCCCCTGCCCCTCCCAACCACTGGCCTTTGGCAGGAATGCAGGATTTATAGAAGAGTGGGGGAGGTTTTAAAGAGACAACTTTTAAAATATTTTACCTTTTTCCAGTCCGTTCCCTCTGTTACAAGTTCATATTATTAAATTCTGTGTTGACATAGATCTTTATTATCTTTAATGAGTGTGTTACAGTTTTCTCTATCTCAGTCATGTGCATTTTGCTGATCTTTTCACCAAGCTCGTTTTCAGGCATGCCAGACTCAATATGTCCCACTAGGGCTTGCTTACCTCCTGCCTTATGAGCCCTGTCCTGATTGGCAGTGATCATATGACCTTCACTTTCACTCAGCTCAGCTTTCCCTCTATCCCCACCTGTCCCTGGATTGTCATCAACACCATACTGCAGTTTCTTTGTATATTCTGTCTTCCAGGGCTTTGTGTCCTTCCTGCTTTGTCTTTATGGCAACTCCTTTGTGGCCAGTAATCCTCACTTCATTGGGCAACTCTTATTGGGAAACTTCCCCTCTTTTCCTACCCAGGATTAGCCTAACCCAAGGTTATGGACATAGTCGTCTAAGACTGCCAGGTCTGTCTACCTCTTCTGACATGAACTGTAAGTTCTGGATTTCCCAAAACCATCCTCAGGTTCACTAATTTGATAAAATCCTCACAAAACTCCCTAAAACCTATTTTACTCACAATCATGTTTATTACAGACAACAGGTACAAATTAGAAGAGATGCAGAATCTATGGCTGGAAAGGTTCCCAGCACGAGGCCTCAGGCTCCCAGGGACTCACTGTGTCCCAGCCTTGGTATATGGCAGTACAGGCTTGGAGTATTACCAGCCCAGGAAACTTACCAGAGATTCAGTGTCCAGAATTTTACTGAAGCTTCATTATGTAAGCACATTTGGTTGAATCATTCATTACCTTTGTGGCTCAATCTTCAGCTCTCCTTCACTTTCTTCACATTAAGCTGTTATATTTTGACTTTGTCCAGACCATGGCCTGAGTCATCTCTTCAGTATAAACTGTTTAGGGGTCTATGAGTTATACCTGTTTGTATAAACTATCAAATATGGCCCTGGGGGCTGACCATCTATTTAAAAGACATTCTGGAAATACCCAGTATTTAGAGGTTACTTCCCATGACTTCAGAAAAGACCCAAACATTTCCTTGGGGAATTTATTTTTTATTGCACACTTGTATCTTCTATGTGAGCTGCATTAGGTGCCTTTTCCTAGTGTTCTTGTACCAATATGGAATGTCCTGTCGTAGAGGAAACTTACTATGCAATGTCATTGTTACTGTACCCGTTTCCAGTCTGGAATTGTGAAGGTGACTCCACTACAGACTCATTGTCCCTTGACCCATCCTATCCCTGGGTCTCCTTTTTAAGATACCTGGAGTCCCAGGAGCAGGAAAGAAAGAATTTGTAAACCTAACTTTCAAGTTTCAGAGATACAGCACATAACAGACACAGAAGTCGTATTTTCATCTTCAGTTTTTTACAGAAAAGGTAATTTTGTTTTTTCTTTCTTGTCATTACTAACAGGCCATTTTATGTCTTGGATTTCTTTTAGGGAACAAAGAAAAACCTAAGACCCCAGAACCTACCACTCGTGAGCCAGCCTTGCCTGGGGGAGTTTCACTCCAAGGAAACCTAACACAGGGAGCCTCAGGGGACTCCCAGCTGGGGCAAGCCACGGATCAGAATGGGCCATGTGAAATGCAGGAAGGACACTTGAGACCAGGGATAGATCCTGAGAAGGAGAAGGTTGCTGGGAAAAGGAACCTTGAATGTGATGAATTGGGGACAGCGGGTGGTGCATGTTCCAGGATGATACAAGAGCAAGTCTGTCCAAGAGATACAGTCCATAGCCTTAACTCAAGTGGATCAGATAAAGAGCCCATGCTTCAGGAAGAGGAAAATATCTTTAAATGCAATGAATGTGGAAAAGTCTTTAACAAGAAACACCTCCTTGCTGGACATGAGAAAATTCATTCTGGAGTGAAGCCCTATGAATGTACAGAATGTGGGAAAACCTTTATTAAGAGCACACATCTCCTTCAGCACCACATGATCCACACTGGCGAGCGGCCCTATGAGTGCATAGAGTGTGGAAAGGCCTTCAACCGCAAATCATACCTTACTCAGCACCAGAGGATTCACAGTGGAGAGAAGCCTTATAAGTGCAATGAGTGTGGAAAGGCCTTCACTCACCGATCCAATTTTGTCTTGCATAAAAGGAGACACACTGGAGAAAAATCCTTTGTGTGCACAGAATGTGGGCAAGTCTTTCGACATAGGCCAGGTTTTCTTCGACACTATGTTGTCCACAGTGGTGAGAATCCCTATGAGTGTTTGGAGTGTGGCAAGGTCTTCAAACATAGGTCATACCTCATGTGGCACCAGCAGACTCACACTGGGGAGAAGCCTTATGAGTGCAGTGAATGTGGGAAAGTCTTCCTGGAGAGCGCAGCCCTTGTTCACCACTATGTCATCCACACTGGGGAGAAGCCCTTTGAGTGCCTCGAGTGTGGGAAGGCCTTCAACCACAGGTCATACCTCAAGAGACACCAGCGGATTCACACTGGGGAGAAGCCTTTTGTGTGCAGTGAATGTGGAAAGGCCTTCACCCACTGTTCTACTTTCATCCTGCATAAAAGGGCCCACACTGGAGAAAAACCTTTTGAGTGTAAAGAATGTGGAAAAGCCTTTAGTAATCGGAAAGATCTCATTCGCCACTTTAGCATCCACACTGGAGAGAAGCCCTATGAGTGCGTAGAGTGTGGAAAAGCCTTCACCCGCATGTCAGGCCTCACAAGACACAAGCGGATTCATAGCGGAGAGAAGCCCTATGAATGTGTTGAGTGTGGGAAATCCTTTTGTTGGAGCACAAACCTCATTCGACATTCCATCATCCACACAGGAGAGAAGCCGTATAAGTGTAGTGAATGTGGAAAGGCCTTCAGTCGCAGCTCATCCCTCACTCAGCATCAAAGGATGCATACTGGCAGAAACCCTATCAGTGTAACACATGTGGCAAGACCTTTTACAAGTGTGCAAACCTCAGTTACCCTTCGAGAACTCCTTTTGGGGAAAGACTTTATGAATGTAACCACTGAGACAAATCTTTTGTCAGAGGAAACAACCGCATCTGATCATGCATACCAAAGAGAAACCCCACAAGTGTCTTCACCATGAGAAATCCTTCTGCTACAAAATATTACTTGTCATCTAAAGAGTCATAGTAGAGGCCAGGCACAGTGGCTCACACCTGTAATCCTAGCACTCTGGGAGGCTGAGGCAGGTGGATTGTTTGAGCTCAGGAGTTCAAGACCAGCCTGAGCAAGAGGGAGACCCTGTCTCTACCAAAAATAGAAAAAAAAAAAAAATTAGCCGGGCATGGTGGCGCATGCCTGTGGTCCCAGCTACTTGGGAGACTGAGGAGGAGGATCGCTTGAGCCGAGGAGTTTGAGTTTGCTGTGAGCTAGGCTGGTGCCATGGCACTCTAGCATGGGCAACAGAGTGAGACTCTGTTTCAAAAAAAAAAAAAATAATCATAGTAGAAATTGATCCAGCCTACAGCCTTATTCTCCATCTGAGAATTCATCCTGGAGAGAGACTTGGTGGTTATTGTACAAATATGAAAAACTTCAGCTACTTCTTTCTCCTTAGTTTACAGTGCAGTGTTATCTCAGGAATTATTTTAAAAGGAGGAGACATGGAAGATGAAATGCAAGCACAGATCTTTTCAGACTGCTCTGCCAAGCCTGTGGCAGTTTGTTATTGATTCTTTATTTAGGGCAAGGGGAATGTTTCAGAGGTAAAGGTCCTTGACACTTTTTGTTTCTTGCATATGCATTCATTGCTGTCCATTATTAGGAGAATTAGTTGAGGGCAAATCTTCAAACTTTTATGGTACATCTTCTGTGTTCCACAATAGCCTTTACTCTTGAGAAACATAACTTTTATGAGAAAATAGGGATCTTGAGCCATGAAATACTTATGTTTAAGGCACTAAGGATATATATATATGAATGGTTACATTTTATTGCACCAGTTAAGACTATTTAAAGGCTTGATATTAAAAAAAAAAACCATTTTTCCAAGTGAGTTTGAAAATATAACACTCACACTTTGTGATCCCAATCTGTTGGTTTACTTGATTGCTATAGTTATATGGTAAATTTTTAAATTGGGTAAAGTGATTCTTTTTTGTTATTTAAAGTTGATTTAGCATATCTGGTTCCTTTTACTTTGCATATAAATTTAGGATTAGTTTGTCTATAATATATTTTATAAATGTATAATTTATTAAGATATCTTGCTCAGATTTTCACAGAAATTGAGTTAAATTTGTAGATTAATTTGTTGAGAATTGATATCTTTACCATGTTGAGTCTTACAGTTCACGAATACAGTATGTCTCTTCATGTAGTTAAGCATTTCTCAGTTTCCTTCATTAGTGTTATGCTTTTCAGCATATACAACCTATAAATTTTGTTAAAATTTGCATCTAAGGTGTTTTTTGGTTTGGTTTGGTTTTTTGTGGGTTTTTCTTTTTGAGTGATTGTAAATGGCATTGGTATTTAAACTTTCACTGTCATATGATGTTTGGTAGTATACAGAAATATAATTACTTTTGGATGTCTTGCTGTCCTGCAGCCTTGTTGAACACACTTAGTATTTTCTGCCATTTTTTAAAATAGAATCCTTGCAATTTTCTATGTAGAAATGTCATCTGCAAATACAATTTTCTTTCTTTCATCCTATCTGTATACCTTTTATTACCTTTTTTGTGTTACTGCACAAGCTAGGACTTCCATTATAATGTTGAATAGGATAATATTGTACGTTTTATTAATAGATTTCTTTATCAAATATAGAAAATTCCCCTTTGTTCCTAGTTTGCTGAGTTTCTGAGTTATGAATGAGTGTTGGATTTGTTAGATACTGCTTCTCCATCAATCGATACAGTCTCGTGATTTTCCCTGTACAGCCTACTGATACAGGGTTTTGAATATTGAGCCAGCCTGGCATCCTTGTTTGTGGCGTATGATTGATCGTTTTTGTTTTTTTTTTTTTTTGAGACAGAGTTTCGCTTTCTTGCCCAGGCTAGAGTGAGTGCCATGGCATCAGCCTAGCTCACAGCAACCTCAAACTCCTGAGCTCAAGCAATCTTGCTGCCTCCCGAGTACCTAGGACTACAGGCATGCGCCACCATGCCCGGCTAATTTTTTCTCTATATATTAGTTGACCAATTAATTTCTTTCTATTTATAGTAGAGACGGGGGTCTTGCTCTTGCTCAGGCTGGTTTCGATCTCCTGACCTTGTGCAATCCGCCCACCTCAACTCCCAGAGTGCTAGGATTACAGGCATGAGCCACCATGCCCAGCCAGTATAATTGATCTTATATGTTATTTGACATCATTCCATTTCTTTGTTTTTTTGTTGTTTTTGCTTTTGGTTTTGAATACAGGGTCTCTGTCACCTAGTCTAGAGTGCTGTGGCCTCCTCATAGCTCACCACAACCTCAAACTCCTGGGCTCAAAGTGATCCCCCTGCTGCAGCGTGCCACCACACCCAGCTAATTTTTCTATTTTTGTTTGCTTGTATTTTATAAGAAAGTTTCCCTCTAAGTTTTTGGCTAATGATATGTAGCTCTTTATGTCTCTTTGTTTTGTTTTGCTTTCTTGTTTGTTTCTTTGCTTTTTAAAGGTCTCATGTCTTGGAATGAGTTCTCTTTTGTTTTTTGAAAGACTATAGAATTAATGTTATTTGTTCTTTTAATAAGTTCGATAACAGTCTCTACTAAACCATTGGGCCTGGAGATTTTCCTTTTGGAGGCTTTTTAATTACCTATTTATTTTACTGGATAGGTACAGAACTATTTAGAGTACCTATTTCTTATATAATAAATTTGATAATTTTATCCTTTTGAAAGAAATTCCATTTCATCTAAATTTTCTAATTTATAGCATTCCCTTATTTTGATATCAGCAGGATCTGTACTTATATCCATTTTATGTCTGACATTGGAAATCTGTCTGCTCTCTTTATTCTCTTTTTCTCTTTGTTCTTGGACATCATTTTATTAATTATTTCAATGAATCAGCACTTTATATCATTGTTTTTCTTTATGTTTCTGTTCTTAATTTTACTGATTTCTGCTCTGATCTGTATTATATTATTCTTGCTTTCGTCATATTTGTTTCTTAGTAGTTTCTTGAGGTGGGCATTTTGGTTATTGATTTGAGGCTTTTTGCTTTTTTAATGTAAGCATTAAGTTCTATAAATTTACTTCATGGCACTGTTAGCTTCATCCCACAAGTTTTAATATGGTTTTACTACATTTTATTCAGTTCTAGTGTTGATTTTTTTTTTGAGATATCTTCTCTAACCCATGAATTATTTAGAAGTATATTGTTTAATTTTCTAGTGTTTGGAGTATTTCATGCAATTTGTTATTGATTTCTGATGTGTTTCACATTTGATCTGTGATCTGTTTAAATGTGTTGACATTTTTTTATAGCCCAGGATATGGTCTATCTTGTTCTATATGGCTACTTGAAAAGAATGTGTGTTTTGCTGTCTCACACTTATAGAAACATGGAGTTTCTGTAAATGTCTATATATTATTATCATTCAGGTTGCTATATCCTTGCTGATTTTCTGTCTAGTATTTCTGACAATTGCTTAGAGAGGGCTGTTGAAGTTTTGAATTATAATTGTGGAATCATCTGTTCTTTAAGTTCTATCACTTTTTTCACGTAATTAAAAGCTCTATTGTTGGGTACATACACATGTAAGTTTGTTAGGTCCTAATGTACTGACCCTTTTATCATTTTGTAATGTCCTTTTTTGCCCATTAATACTCCCGTCAATACTATATCTGATATTGATATAGTCACTATTGCATTGTTTATATTTTGTATTAATTTTAAGCTTTTTCAGTATCATTACATTTGAAGTAAGTTTCTTGTGAGTGGTATGTACTCAGGCCATGCTTTTTTTTAATCCATTTTGCATATTTCTGTCTTTTAGTTGGTATATTTAGACTATTTAAATTTAAAATAATTATTGATATGTTAGGGCTTATGTCTGCCATTTTATGATTTGATTTTTGTTTGTGTTCCCTTTTTATTGTTCCTCTCCTGTCTTCGTTGTTATTTGGTGCTTTTACTTGTCTTCCTGTGGGTTACTTCCAGTTTTTTTAGAATTTCATTTAACATATCTGTTGTAGTGATTTTTAGTATAGATGTTCCTTGACTTATGATGGGGTTATATCCCAGTAAACCCAATGTAAATTGGAAATTTCTTAAGTCAAAAATGCATCTAATATGCCTAACCTATTGAACATCATACCTTAGCCAACTCTACCTTAAATGTGCTGAGAAAACTTAAATTAGCCTACAGGTCAGCAAAATCAAAACAAAGCCTATTTTACAATAAAGTTATTATAAAGAGTTTTGGGTCAAAAATTTTTAAAGTGTGGTTTCTACTGAATGCACAAAGCTTTTGCACCGTTGGAAAGTCAAATACGAGTAGGTCAGACATGATAAATCAGGAACCATCTGTATATATCTTTACATTATTTTTTAATCATTGCTCTGAGTATTACAATGTGCATATATAATTTATTATAGTTTAATGTTATCAACAATTTAGCTCTTAAATGTATAAAAACCTCCATTAGGTCTCTTTACCTTACCTATTAATATAATTGTCTTAAGTATTTTCTATTCAAACAATGAGTACCATGTTGGAAGATGTAATTTTTGCTTCAACTGTCACAAACATTTTACAAGTCATTAGAAGCATGTTACTTTACCTATTCCATTGTTTGTTTGTTTTCTCTCCTTGAAATCCCAGGCTGCCTTCTGTTAACATTTCCTTTCTGTTTGGTGAACTTCCTGTAGTCTTTCTTCTAGATTAGGTCTGCTGACGACAGATTTTCTTTGTTTTTCTTCCTTTAAAAATCTTTTTTTTTTTTTTGAGACAGAGTCTCACTTTGTTGCCCAGGCTAGAGTGAGTACCGTGGCGTCAGCCTAGCTCACAGCAACCTCAAACTCCTGGGCTCAAGCAATCCTGCTGCCTCGGCCTCCCGAGTAGCTGGGACTACAGGCATGCACCACCATGCCCGGCTAATTTTTTTTCCTATATATATTAGTTGGCCAATTAATTTCTTTATAAAGAGATGGGGTCTTGGTCTTGCTCAGGTTGGTTTAGAACTCCTGACCTTGAGCAGTCCGCCCGCCTTGGCCTCCCAGAGTGCTAGGATTACAGGCATGAGCCACTGTGCCCGGCCTTCCTTTAAAAATGTTTTTATGTCCCCTTATTCCTGAAAGATATTATTGTGGGATATGAGATTTGAGGTTGACAATTTTTTTTTCTTTCAGTACTTGAGAAATATGTCTATTTCTTCTGTCTGCCATAGTTTCAGGTGAGAAATCTGCTACCATTGGAACTGCTGTTCTCCAGCCATAATGCATCATTTCTATCAAGCTGCATGCAGTGTTTTTCGTTGTCTATATATAGGGATCAGAAGTTTGATCCTGCTGGGTAAGGCATGGAATTTTTTTAGTTTATCCTGTTAAGTGTTTGCTCAGCATTTTGATCTCTGTAGGTTTATACCATTTGCCGCATTTGGGGAATTTTCAATTATTGTTGCTTCAAATATTTTTTCATCCCCCCTGTTTCTTATCTGTTTTGAGACTCTACTGGCTTGAATGGTAGATCTTGTGTTATGGTCCCACAGGTCCCTCAGGCCCTTAATTTTCTTCCTGTAGTCTATTTTCTCTGTTATTCATGTTGACTAATTTCTATTGGTTTTTGTTTGACCTCACCGATTCTTTGCTCTATCATGCTTAGAGCTTGTCCAGTGATGATTTTTCAGTTTGGTTTTTGTACTATTCTTTTTACTTTTTTTTTTTTTTGAGACAGGGTCTTGCTCTTCTGTGTGGGCTGGAGTGTAGTGACATTGTCATAGCTTGCTGCAGCCTCAAACTCCTAGACTCAAGTAATCTTCCTGCCTCAGCCTCCTAAGTAACTGGGACTACGGGTGTGGCCACCACATTGTTCCTGGCTGATTTTTCTATTTTTTGTAGAGATCAAGTCTTGATATGTTGCTTAGGGCTGGTCTTGAACTGGCCTCAAGTGGTCTTTTTGCCTTGGCGTTCCAAAGTGTTAAGATTACAGGTGCGAGCCATCACACCCAGCTGGTGTTTGTATTTATCAATTGTTTATTTGTACATCTTCTAATTCTTTGCTTAGTTTTTAATGCTAAAGAAAGACTCTAAGAAAACAGACAATACTGTGTATTCCAAAGCCATGGTTCTCTGGCGATATGTCTTGGTGTTTGAAAAGAAATCCTAAATTATCTGGAGGAATAGATAGCCTGCAGTTCTATGTCATGCTCCACAGATATCTCTACGAACAACAGATCCTATAACTGAGAATAATCCACAGGTCATTCAGTGTTGTATTCCCCAGAGGAGATTTGTGTGTAAAATCCCCCAGCTCTCTAAGCCTGTTATATCCTCAAAGGGCCTCTGGGAGAGGCCCCTCCTCTCCCAGAATCACTCTTGCCTTTGTTTTTGGGCACATTCCATCCCTTCCCACCCCAGCTTGTGTAGCCCTTCTGTCTTTACAATTCCATTGCTTAGTCTTTAACTTCCCCCTAATAACCAGATTCCTCGTAATCTATACCTATGTTCAGGTCTCCATTCTCATCCCCAAACTGTTTCCACCCCAATTATGCATCAAGCTCTGCCCACTTTCCCTCCTCCGTTATCTCGGGTGTGTTCTGTGTAGCCGGTCTGTGCCCTGCCTGTCTCCCTCCCTCATATCTCTTTCACTTCACTGACTTCCACCACTGTCACCCAACTTAAACAGGCCTTGCAGATGTCCCTTTTAACCTTTTACCTATTAGACCTTTATACTGCTGACCACCTCTCTCACTTGAAGGTCCTTTTCTGGCTTCTGCACATTCCTTCTGTGTCTTCCTTCCATCTATTAAATATTTTTGTTTCCCAGGATCTATCATTGGCCGTTGCTTTTTCACTTGCCATGAGCTCAATGAGTGAGTGAGTTCCCTCCAAAGGCACTTCACCCTCAATTATCTACAGAGTTTCCCCAAACTCATGTCCACAGACTGAATGTTTCTCATTTCCTTTACCCACTGGTTGTCCTTCTGCACCTTCTCTGTGTTCTTGCACACTGAGGCTGCATGTGTCATGTGGCCATGGCCATGGTGTACATCTCCAATAATCACAGGAGCCAGCAAACGTAGTATTACACTGTGTCCGAAGTTATTTTGAATGTTTTACACACTTTTTTTAAACCTTTTCAGCAACTGTATGTGGTAGGTAATGCTATTTTCCCCATTTTATAGATCAGAACAGTCACAGAAAGGTTAAAGAATTTTCCTGAGTTGCACGATTATGAAGTTTGGGTTTAAGGACTCGAGGCCCGGTAGTCTGGCTGCAGAATCCATGCCCTTAATCAGTTTATTTTGCCTCTCATAGTGTGGGCCTATTTTTAGTTCCTTCATAGTGTTTACCACAAAGGTGCGCATATAGGTGACACCATATATGACATAGCTTGACCTTAGAGAGAATCTACATGGGCTTTTATGGGTAGATGTACAAGATTTTAGAAGTTCTAATGAACGGCTGGGTTGGAATCCCAAAACCACCCCCAGCTTTGATCATTTGTTCGGAAGACTCACAGTACTCAGCATTTTGTCATACTCAACAGCTATTTATTAGAGCAAAAGGATACAAAGCAAACTCAGTAAAGGAAAAAGGCTGATAGGCTGGAGTGCAGAAGAAACAGGCACAATGTTTTGAGTCCTGCCTCAGTGAAGTCACACAGGATGTGCCTTATTCAAGCTCCACCTGGGACTTAGGAAAACACATGAGAAATGTCCACTGGGAAGCTGACCGGAGACTCGGTGCCAGGGTTTTTATTGGGCACGCTCTCCAGCACTTAACCACAATTCTAGAATTCTACCCACAAGGTAGCAGGTGATAAGCCACATTGTTTACACAAAAAAAAAACCCCAGGGCACAGGGAGCTTCTTTTCTTAGGGAGAGTGGTGGGAAACCTTTCACAATCTAAGGTCCTACACCAGCAAGGGTGAACCTTGCAAGCTCAAAGGATAGCAGTCTCTGACCTGCTGTTATAACTCTTTTCTTTACAGCAACTTAAATGGTACTAAAATGCGGTGTAAGTCAATTTCTGTAACAGACATTAAGCAGTTTCCTTCAACAAAAAATAATGGTCATAATTTTGTGATGAAGGTTTATGACCACTGTAATTAAAAAAAAAAAAACCTCCTAAGTCACAGGGGAACTTCTTATGAATAACCTAGCTGGGATTTAATTAAGTGATGGTAAGAGGAAGTCTGGTAAGAAAAGACCTTATCTGCCTAATGCATGTATATGTACCACTTGAAGCCATAGGTACGGATATGTGTACAAATAGTCTGACTTGCAGAAACTCCCTTCGTTAGCCTTTGTTTATAAAGCTGTAATGGGCAGATCAATGTGTATTTCTACAGCATATCTGTAAATTTCTCATCCTTTCATTGCTGCTATTGAAACTGTAGCTCTTGGCTTCAATGGAGAGAGACGTAAAGACTACGTACGGGGGGGTTCATAATTTCTGCATTACTAAATGCATATAACTTGAGATTAAAAAGTATGTTTCAGTCGTGGATATGTGTCTTTTGAGTTTTTCTGGGAGGGAGTGGGACCTACGGGAGTCCAGTTTGTGGGAATGTATGCTCAGACTCTGGTCAAAGGATAGCCTTTCCTGTCTCAGTTATGGGACGCTGGAGTGCCTCTGGAATGCTCAGTGATACTGTCCTGTAGTTTTCAGGGTTGAAGATTTTAAATGTTTGCCACGGAAATGTTCACATCTTAAAATTGTGTGACTTCAGCTAAATTGCAAATGGGTAGCTTATTTTTCATCCTTCAGCACAAGGTCATGAGCCATGGGCCTTGTAGTCTACGTGGTTATCTCTTACTTTAAAGAAATTCCTATTTACTGCTTCCCTTTAGTTTGGGGATTCTAGCATTTAGCAAGCATGTATATTCTTTTATTGGGACAAGTGGGCCCTTGCTTCTCCTAGAGAGACTACTGCCCCTAGAAGTAGCAAAAGGATCTCTTGCTAGCTTGCCTTTCGTGTCTTAATCAACCAATCCAGAGCCCTGTCTTAATCAAATCCTCAGACCTGGAGCCACTGTCTATCCCTGTTCTTAATCACCCCCGGACTAGGTACCAAGCACCTAGTGGCAGTCCCTACACCCTGGTGCTCACTGAAATTATTCAAATTAGCCAGCCCTAAGCTGTGCCCCTGCCCTGTCTGACCTGTGCTGCTGCTTCCTCCTGCACGGTGTGCTCTGCCTCCCGTTTCTAGAAATCTGTAAGTATAAACTTGCTTCATGACGATAATTTCTGTGTCTGGGTGCCATACCCACCTGACTAAATCAAATCCCAGCCGTGCTCTGCCTCCCGTTTCTAGAAATCTGTAAGTATAAACTTCCTTCATGACGATAATTTCTGTGTCTGGGTGCCATACCCACCTGACTATATCAAATCCCAGCCGTATTTCAGGATATATAAGGAGCATATGACAGCCTCCTTACTATGCCCTGAGAGACACTACATGGTTGTCTCCATTGATCTCTCCAGTTCATCTCATAACCAGTCTTGCTCTTCATCTTCAGCTACAGCCTGTACTTCCTCAAAGTTTTCTCCTGCTTTAGTTCCCTTGTCCTAGGTGTTCTCTCGTGTGAGACACCGTTCCCTCCGAGACCCACTCCACTCCACGTCCATGCTCAGATATAACTGCCTTGATGGCCCTGTCCCAGTCACTCCACTTAATATTACAAAACTGTTTTTATCCCACTCTCCCTCTAATTCTTACCTGCTCTCCTTTGTTTTATCTCCATTACATTATCTCCTCCGAACCTTCTGTACTGTTTAGTATTTTTTTAAATCATCAGTTGGAATTAAAGATCCTCAAGGACAGGGATGCATAATTAATTTGCTGTCTATGTATCCCCTTGTTTAGAGCAGCAGTGCCTGTCACAGGCTAGGCAATCAATACTTCCTGAATTAACAATAGATAAATATATAAAATGATACTTTCAAGTAGTTGAGTGACCTAAAGAAAAATAGTACAGAATGATGTTGGAGTGAAGGGCTGCTTCAAGTTGAGATGTGCGGGGAAGACTCTGAGGAGGGAATGGTTGATGCCAGCTAAGCCCCATCACCCTGGACCAGCTCTCCAGACCAGTCAGGGGTGCTGGTTGAACTCTGTCCCTCACAGTACCTTACAAAGTGTCTTCCCTCAATGTTCTAGGTGTAAGGTTGGTGGCGGGCCCCCACCCTTCCCTAGATCAAAAAAAAGGTTCATTAGACCAGACCTGCCAAGGACGACTGTCCCGCTGAAAACTACCACACCCATATAAGAAAGTTTTGGCTCCTGGTTTCCACAAATACCGCCAGCCCCTCTCCTATTTCTCAATGACCACCAAAGGTCAACCCAGCTCTTCCCGCCAAAAGTCCCTAGCCCAGCCCAAACGCTATAAAAGGCCTCACCCCCTTCAAACAGATGTGACTTTTCAGGCCCCCTTCTCTTGGGACCCCAGAACCTCACCCAGGAGTGCTAAATAAAGCCTTGTGGTTTGGCCCCACTCTTTCTGTTTCTTTCGAGGCCGAAAAACCTTACACTAGGAAGTGTTTGTAGAGCGAATTTTTTTTTTTTTTTTTTTTTTGAGACAAAGTCTTGCTTTGCTGCCCAGGCTAGAGTGAGTGCCGTGGCGTCAGCCTAGCTCACAGCAACCTCAAACTCCTGAGCTCAAGCTATCCTCCTGCCTCAGCCTCCCGAGTAGCTGGGACTACAGGCGTGCGCCACTATGCCCAGCTAATTTTTTCTATATATATTAGTTGGCTAATTAATTTCTTTCTATTTATAGTAGAGAGGGGGTCTCGCTCTTGCTCAGGCTGGTTTCGAACTGCTGACCTTGAGCAATCCGCCCGTCTCGGCCTCCCAGAGTGCTAGGATTACAGGTGTGAGCCACTGCGCCCGGCCTGTAGAGCAAATTTTGAGTGGACTTTACAATGAGGGTAAGTCCCATGATCTTGCACCTTTGTAGGCCTGTTGGCTCAAACTTGGTTGTTGAGGCTATGAGTTCTGGCTGTGCTCCCAGAAAGCAGCCTGTGACTGCTTCTGTTCCAGGGTGAGAGTCATGGTTTGAGATCAAGATGTTATTGGGGCTTTAAAAGGGACACCTCAAATATGATGCTTTAGTATCCTGATTGGGGAACAGTGGATGCAAGCAGAGCTTTTCTCCGATGTGCCCTTCTGCCTAAAGATTGTCCTATTACTGGAAAAAAAGACTAAAGTCTGAGGACTTCATCCAGAAAGTCTCTGCCTCAGGCTACCACAATTCTTCCTGGGGCTGCTACCTGCGATATTTTATCTGCATAACAAAACAACCTTGGCTGGACCAGGAGTTTGAGACCAGCGTGAGCAACATAGCAAGACCCTGTCTCAAAAAAAATACTACCTTTGTTCATCATGGATTTCCTCCACTCACCCTTCCATAACCTGTTGCCATCTCTCCTGAGCTATTTCTTGCTGTAGCTCAGGATAGTATAATATATAAATTACAATTATCTGACCCTTTTTTGATTCTCACAGTTTGTGGCTGCCATACGTATGCACACAAAATGTTTGCATGCCTTTTCTCCTGTGAATCTATCACTGTCAGTTTATTCCAGAGACTCAAACTATGAAACCTTCAGAGGTTAGACGGAAAGGTTTAAACTCCCCTACAGTGTTCTGGCTCCTTGAGAACAAGATGGATTCTACAAGGAAAGGAAAGAGGAGCTCACTGGAGCAGACGTGTCTTGGGGGATGATTTCCCCTGAAGTGAGATGGGATGAACAGGAAACAGTAAATTCCAGAGGAATCTCAGGGTCAGGACCCATTTATCACCTTCCTGGCCAGAGAGAGAGTCTGAGAGTTGATTCTTCTACCTACAGAGAGTATTAATGGGGTTTGAGAAGAGAGTTCAGAATTACGCTGCTTTCAGCAATGCCCTGGAGCATGAATTGCACAGCCAAAAACCCAAGTCAGGCCTCGTGGTTTCCCACTGTATGCATTGAATATTTGTTCTGACCCTGCATGTCCCTCTGCTGCTCCCCCAGGGAGCACCTCTGGGCCAGAGCTCTTGTACTGGGGAGGAGGACAATGGCACACCTCTCTGCCACCCCAGCTTTGGGAGCTGAGTGCTCAGTGGGGGGTGGGGGGGAGTTGTCTGTTTTGAGCTGCCCTCTCCCCATATGGAGATGTTCCCTTTAGGCCAAAGCAAGGGTCATGGGGCCCAGGACTCATCATCATGGTGCCTTAGTCGGAGCCTGCATCCCTCAAGTGGCGCTTGGCCGGAGGAAAAAGGGAGCCCCACCTCGGGAGCCTGTGCTCGCTGTGCCAAGAATTTATCCTCAACACCAAGTATCTGGGGGCAGGATGAGAAATGCTGACATCCTGCCCCTCCTAGGAAGAC
>VSMD01071406.1:0-42463 GCA_008750895.1 Mirza zaza | reverse complement strand
GGCTTTAGGGGAAATGGTTGGTGCAAAAGGAGGGTGGGAGAAACAGATGCTTGAAGGGAACTCCTGTCCCAAGCCAGGAGGGGCAGCCGCAACCCACATCCTGCAGGATGGGGTGGGGAGGACGAGGCTGGGCCGGGTGTCGCTGCAGCAGGCGGGCAGGGTTGACATAGCCCCACCCCGGGCAGGAGGACAATACTAGGCAGGCCAGGGCAGAGGGGTGACCCCAGCTGAGGTCCAGAGACCCTACTTCCTTTGGGGAGACTCAGCTTTCACAGCATGCGTTGGAGTCTGGAGGGGCGAACAATGGAAGCTTCTGGCAGCTGCAAAGAACAGGGCGTGGTAACTTGGGCACAGACAGCCGTCTTTGGTGAAGCTGCGTTGGAAGCTGAGCTGGGTGAGGCTTGGATCCCCCGGAGTGTGCAAAACGTCGGAGCCAGTAGCTGCCGGGAGAGTGGTAGATGTGGGACCCGGGGGCAGGGGCAGGGACACTGAGGGTGGCGGCTGCCACTTCATTTTGATTCTATGCCCGCCACAGAGCTATGTACTTCACTTGCATTATTCACTCAACAAACATTTACTGGAGGCCGACTAGGCACCAGGGAGAGAGCAAGGGACAATGTAAACGTGACACCTCTATCTTCTCATTTGTTCCCCCTGCCCGTCACGCGTGCCAGCGTTATTATCCATCTTACAGACGGAGGAATGGGAGCTCAGAGAGATGGGGCACCCCAGGACACTCAGCCCTGTGGCAGAGAGATCCCCACCGTGACCCCAGCCACCTGAGTCCTTCCTTTGGGGCCTGTCGAATCCCAGCTTCCAAGGCTCCAGGGATCCTCCTCTGAAATTCTGAGGCCATCAAGGCCCATAGGTGGCCTTTTCCCTGCAGTTTCTGCAATGTGAATTGCAGCAAGACCATGACATGGTGAACCCCGCCCCAACAAGTACGCCAGCCCCCCAGCACCTCACCCAGCACCGACGCGCCCAGCCCCGGTGCTCTTTGAGAATGTTGTCATGCATTTTCTTTGGGTGCATGGGAGTTGGAGGATCTGTATTACACTTTTTTCCTGGGGCATTTGTTGAAGGAGGAAGACCCATTCTATAGATGAAGACAATGAAGCCAAGAAGACAAAGTGATTAGCGCAGCCTCGCACAAGCAGGCTGAGCTTGGGCCAGAGCCGGGGTCCCCTGCTCCCAGCCCAGGGTTCTCTCCAAGACACCAGGCAGCCAGCCAAGTGTGTCTGTGCCCCCTGCCCTTCCCCTGCTCCAGCCCTCCAGGACGCTGGAGGCCTGACCCGCTTCAGGCCCCATTCCTAGGGACTCACTCTCCCCTCTCCCCACAAAAGGCTGGCCATGTCACCCTCGCAGGGCTAGTGCCCTTATTCTGGAGCGATGAGGCAGAGGGAGGCCTCCTTCCCCCAAAGCAAGGGCTGCCCAGGGTTGACGCCAAGGGTGGGCAGGTTCTGGGGCTCTGGCTTCTTTGGGCTCTCCGCACCCTCCCAGGTGGGTGCAGGCAGCCACTGCCCAGGTTGTGCCTCACCCCCGGGGGTGCCTGCTCCCACACGACACCCAACAGAAAGGGCCACGTTACCGCACCCTCCCTGTTCCCACCAGTCAGAAATAAAAGGAAAAGGCCCTCCAACTGGCAACCATCCTGAAAGTTCTATTTTCTGCTCTTTTCCTGTTCAGAATAAATAGCAACATAAAATCTGAACAGAAGGATGGGAGTGATTTCCACATGATCCCCTTACCCAGCGAGATAAGAAATAATTAATTGCTCACATACCGTGAGGGGACTGTCCTGGAGCCTCTCGGAGATGCCCTGACAGCTTTTGCGCCTGTTCTTGGCGCTGGGTCCCGGAATCGTGTCCTCCCTGTCCTTGTTGCTGGCATAGCGCTGGGGAGAGCGCAGTACCTGTCAGGGAGTAGGGACTCCCAGATTTCCACGGCACAGCTGGCTCCTGGCCTGCCTCAGAGGTCTCCCCAGAACCCAGGGTCTGGCCTGCCCCTCGGGAGCATGGTGGTCTGCGGCTCCAGGAAGGAACGTCTGCGCATTCCGGCAACCACTGCCTTGCCGGCTCCTACCCTCCACCACTGCCAGGGAGAGCTTCCTAAGAACACACATTTTATCAAATGCCCCCTCTGCTAAAAGCCCTGAGATAGAGTTCACACTACAGCCCCGGATAGTCGTGGATGTGGCTGTTTCTGCCCCAGTGCCTTCGCACGGGCTGCTTCCCTGCCAGGCTGCCTTTTCACTCTTCATCTTGTCCTTTCATCTTCTCCTCGAGAGCCGTCCCTGGGCCTGGGCTGCTCTAGAGACCTCTGCCAGGAGCTCCCAGGGTGCTCTGTCGCTTTGCAGCCGCGAGACCTCACAAACACACTATTTCACACCGTGACACACCAGTTTCTCACAGGTATTCCACTCATGACACCTGGAAGCTTCCCTCATGTATTGCAAGAGTAGTAATTTTCTGAGACCCACAAGTTTGGGCTTCTCTAAGGGAAAGGACACGTTTGATGCCACTCTGGGTCCCTAGCACCCAACAAAGCACCTGGAACAGAGTAGGCACTCAGTAAATGTTTGTTGATTGATAAAATAAGAGAATAAATGAACAACAGAGTAGGTACTCAGTAAATGTTTGTTGATTGAAAAAAATAAAAGAATGCATGAACAAAAGCCCTGCACACCTGAAACATCGATCCCTTATTTTCTTCCCATGTCAGAGCTAAATTCAGGAGTGGGGTGGGTTCCACTTTTTAAGAAGCAATAAAATATTACTGGAATGTAAGGGGACAGGGAAAATTATATTCAACAGGACTCTCTTTAAGAACAAAGCAGCATGTGGTTGCAAGGATACTTCAGTGAGCTCCCTGGCGTGGATCAAGCCACAAAAGATGGCTGTTCCCTTGTCTTCTAAGGAGGCTGAGCATTGAAACTGAAAGGCTTTTGCTTTTCTGAGTGGAGTTTGTACGTTCAGGTTGGAGTCGGAGTGCTGCAGATCACAGAGAAGACATTGGGCCCTCTTCGCCCTTCCCCTACACTGCCCTCAGACTGCCAGACCAAAACACCCCATGTCCAGCCCTGCCCTGAGCCAATTCCACCAGGTCATTAAGGCCCAATACCCAGGCCACCTCCTCCAGGAAGACTTCCCTGATGTCTGGATGGAAATGTCCACATCTCCCTCATCACACTCCCTTCTGGTTTTTATACCAGGTTGTGGGTACCTCAGGCCTCGAGCTGCTGGAGGGCAGGGCTGTCTCCTTACCTCTCTGTCCACAAAGGTATAGGTCTGGCAGACATACCAGAGGGAGTGGGATTAATGGAAGGAACTGCTTTCCATTTGGAGGGACCACAGTATGGGATGCGGGGGCTGGCAGGAAAGAGAGGTGCCCCCAGGAGGACACAGTGGCTTGGTTCTAGGCCTGGTTCCAGGTAAGGAGGACATGGAACAGAAAAGATCAGTATTCCTGCACATACCCTCTGCAGAAGGCTTAATAGATATTATTTTTGAAAAAAGTATTCCATGGTTAAGTAAACATGGGAGATACTGGATTAAGTCAGGCTAAATAGGTGCCTTTAGAGTGGGTCTTCTCAGAGAATATGCTGACATGCCTTGTGAATCTCTATGACTGGACCAAGGTATGCAGTGTTTCTCAAACATATTTGACTATGGAACCCCTGGTTCAAGCAATGCCTTGTTCCATGGAACACACTTTGGGAAATAGTGGAGAATACTGTCAAATCTAAATCTCTTTTAACAATCTTCTCATATTGTACAAGATCCAGAGGTGTATTAGCAGAATCAGGGCAGGACCCAGGCTGCCTCCCATCCTACCTTGACCTCAGAAGCTGTACCTGGGATGAGAATGAATCCTGAGGTTTCATGCCAACAGGATTAAGGCAGCGATGTGACCTTTAAAAAGTCTCAGCTCAACTTTCCCAGTCCATGGTGTCCCCATGCAAGGTCAGGGTCACAATCTGAGTCCTAGATCCAGTTGGGTGCCCATTTAGGGGGCTGCAGGGGTTGGCATGGAGCCCTCCAGGTCTATGGTCTTGTTGTATAGCATGATGGCAGGAAGCAGGACAATCCTCCCGCCATTGCCTTGGCTATCCCAGTAGGCTAGGAGGGAACTTGGCCTTCCTGAAGGTCTCTCCTCTCCAGGGAACTCAAGAAGCTGGGCAGGGTTAGACTGATCTTTAATAATAGGTCAGGCATTTGTCTTCACAGTGTCATGACACCTAGTGGAACCTTCTGCACCCAGGACCTGGGAGAAGGGAGAGGGAAGAGATTGCACCCACCCCAAAAATCTCTGGGACCCATCCTAGAAAGTCACATGAAGGCAGGATGTGACAATCTCCTGTGGGCAGTGAGGACAGCCCAGAGCAGAGGGTGGTAGAGCCAACCAATGACACTGATGCAATAGCATCCTTGGTAACAAGAGATAGGGGTGACGAGGAAAATGCAGCCCCTACAGGGAGCACAGTAGCATGGGTAAGCACACAAGTTCTCACTGGCACCTATCAGCAGTGTGACTATGGGCAAATAGTAAACCTTCTATGCCTCGGTTTCCCCTTGGGGACAAGGCAGATGACAATGATAGCACCTATGCACACAGTTGTTAGGACTGACTGTTAGTTCCTCAGAACACCATGTGACATGTGGCAAGCACCCCGGAAGGCAGCCTCGTGCAAAGTCATCAGCCCTGGAGCTTCAGGGCGGGTTTGGACCCCAGGCCTGCCGCTTTCTAGCCGAGTCTAGCCACTTTCTTGCACAAGATATTTATCTCCCCAGCTCAGTTTCCTTAGCTAGAAAACAGGGATGATAAGGAGCCTGCAGAGTAATTGTTGGGTGTAAATCAGTTAATTCATGTGAAGTGCCTGGACCTGCTCCTGCTCCATAATAAGCACTCCAGCATGTTAACTGTTATTATATTATCAGTGACACAGGGAAATGGGGATGCAGAGTAATATGGAGTGAAAAAAACATCAGAATACAAAATGGCCTGGGCTCTGTTTCCCAGGCCACGGGAGCCAATTTCAGAAACCTCTGGGGCTGAGCCAAGGCTGGGCAGGGGGCAGGGTGTGCAAAGCCACCCACAGTGGCCTCTGTCCTAGGAAAAGGCACACAGCCCAGGTGCTGTCCCCACTGGGGGTGAGTCCCCTACCAAACCGTCAATCCACCCCTCCCCCAGCTTTCTGGAAGGCTCTCCTCTGAAAATCCCCTTCTCCGGGTTCCCCAGGACTGCCGAGGGCTAGGAACGAGGCTCTCAGTTTTCTGTCCCAGTGTCTCAGAGTCCCGGGGAGGATCAGAGGAGGCCCCAGCCCAGTTAATGCTAACTTCCAGGTATGGACTTTGATAAGGATCAGAAGTCAGGTGAGAGTGATGTGGTTAGAGTCTCATATTTATTGGTTCTTTCTTTTCTTGGTTTCCAAACCCCCCTTTAAGATCTCTTATTTTTTTCTGTCCCCAGCTGGATATGCAATCTTGAAGGAATCCTACGCTTCTTGAGTGAGCATTTGACATTTAGCAGAGGTTTTTATGAGCACATTTATTATCATCCTTCAAAGCAACCACATGAAATGAATGGGTCAGGGGCTTGTTCTCTTTCAGCAGACAGATGGTTTGAGTCACCCACAAGATGCTGATATAGCTTAAATGTGTAGGGACATATATATATATATATATATATATACACACACACACACACACACACACACACACACATATACACACACGTACGTATCAGTCAAACTATTCTTATCCCCAATAATAGAAGAGAAAAGAGATATTATTAGAATAAGAGCAAAAAAACAAAAAAAGAGCTAAATTTTTGGAACACTTAACCCATGTGCCAGGAACTCCCAATTATTTTATAAACATATGGCAGCTATGGGAGGTAGATATTATTACTTTTTTTTTTTTTTGGAGACAGAGTCTCACTCTGTTGCTGGGGCTAGAGTGCCGTGGCATCAGTCTAACTCACAGCAACCTCAAACTCCTGGGCTCAAGCAATCCTCCTGCCTCAGCCTCCCAGGTAGCTGGGACTACAGGCATGCGCCACAATGCCTGGCTAATTTTTTATGTATATTTTTAGTTGGCCAATTAATTTCTTTCTATTTTTAGTAGAGACGGGGTCTCGCTCTTGCTCAGGCAGGTCTCGAACTCCTGACCTCGAGCGATCTGCCCGCCTCGGCCTCTCAGGGTGCTAGGATTATAGATGTGAGCCACCGCGCCCAGCCATTATTACTTATTTTTAACAAATGAGGAGACCAAACCTCAGGAAGGATAAGTGACAGGTCCAAGGCCATCCAACAAGCAGTGACAGAGCTGGGTGTTTGGGGCTCTGAGGACCATGCGTTATCAATGGCATCATCCTGCCTCACTGTGAAATGGAATCCACGGAAACCCTCTAAGCCCTGTTCTAGCAAACATGACTGTCCATATTGTATGCTTCAGGAGCAGTGGGGAGTCCTCAGTGACAAGGGTCATCCTCTAAGCATGTCCCATAATATTTCCCCCAGGGAAAGAGCAGGGACTTCAAGGCAGGCAGATCTGGATCCCAATTCCAGCTCTGCTACTCACCGGCCACTTACTGGCTGCCTTCGGCAATCCAGTCTGCGATTTGCATCTCGGTTCAAACCCCCAAGCTCTGTTTCTCACCTGGCCGAGGCAACCACAGGGCTCACGTAAGCCACAGCTACCAACCATCGCCTGCTCCTCTCGGAGGACTCGTGGGAGCCAGAGCTGGGGTAGCCTCCGCAGGTCCCCTCATTGGCTGCCAGAGGCTTCCCGTGGCCTCTGGCTGAGTATCCGGACAGCCACATGGGCCTTGTGTCCAGATCTGCCGCGTGACACAGGGCCGAGTTGTACCCTGAATTTGAACTGAGATGTAAATGACGGGTGGGATTAACGAGGGCAGCCAAGGCCCGTAGGCCAGCACGCTTTCATTTAAACAAACCAACGCCCAGGGCCAGTGGCCCTGTGAACAGGTGCCCGCTGAATAATGTGCTATGAGCCCTCCCTTCCTGCTGAGTCCTCAGCTCCTGAGGGGACAACTCCACAACCCCGGGAGGGTGACGCCCAAGGGCTGGCACCTCGGACCCATCTCAGGGACCCCATGTTCTATAGGAGGAGCATTTGCTTTGTCCTGTGGAAAGTCCCCAAGTGATGGGCTGACAATCGTTTCCAGCTGGACCCGCGCTGCTAACCCTGGCGTGTTTCCAGCACTTTCATTCCTGTGATCCATTCCTGGCGGCTTCCAGATCAGAAAGTGACCTGAGGGCCTCCTGGGGATGCAGTTGTCCTCTCTGCTCTCATCTGGGGCTGCTCCTTCCTGGTGGGGGAGTCATCCTGCCAGGCCATTGTCAGCCCCTGAGCCCTCCCGCCTCTGCTGGCTTTCCTGTCCCTGCCGAGAGCCTCCCTGGGGTCTCGTTTAAACTGAAGACAATCGCCCCAGATACAGAACCGCTGGCTTCCTCCCTGTGTGGCTAAAATTATCCAAAACTGAACAGGGCATTGCTGACCACAGCCCTCCCCTGCCTCTCTCCCACCCTGGTCCTTTTGAACGTCCCTCTGGGAGCCTGTGACAGCCCCCTAGGCAGAGCCTGACATGGAATAGGAGCTGAAGAAAGCAGCCTCAGCCTCGAAGAGGCTGCAGCCAAACCAGAGGACGAGGCCAGGCTGCTGCAGCCTTCCGGCCCCAGAGCTCTCCAAACCCATGTGTCAGCCCAGGACAAGGCAGGCTCCTTCCAGAGAGCGACACTGCCTGCTTTTTCTGGCTTTACATCACAGACGCATAGAGCTTGGAGGCCTGGGCAACTCAGGGGTGGAACCTGGGCCACCTAATTCTTCCTTAGGACCACCACTGCCATTGCCTCAGCCGCACCCCCAGGGAGACTCCACCCAGAGACACGTGGCAGGTGTCCTCCGCCTCGCTCCCTTGCCCCACTGCTGGCCCCACGGCCACCCCCATACCTGCTTCTTCCTCCCGATTCAGGTTTCTCAAATTCCTTCATCCTCGCTGCTGGATGTGCCCCAGCTCCCGTGTTACTCCGTTGCATCCAGAATGCTCTGAGGAAGGAATGTCATAATCCCTTTTTATTCACCCCCTCTTCCCTGAGAGATGCGCTCAGGAGTAGGTGCCCACAGGAAACATATGATGAACGTGCTGATCGAGAAGTGCCCCTTCATCTGCTTGTCCCTGCAGCAGATATTCAAGGAGAGCACCTACACAGACACCAAGCGGGAGCAGCCACTGTGTCTTACAGGACATGAAGCCCGTCACTCATATCATCCCACAGAGGGCAGAGATTATGCCCAGTTTGCAAAATTGTTGACCCAAACCCCAGGTCAGGGCAGTGGCTGGCTGTGCTTATGTGGTCCCAGGACCCACTTTGAGTCCCCTTGCCTCCAGCCGAGGTTCTTTGCACCTGTTCTCCTGGCCCCGGCCACCCTGGCCAGCCCAGCTCACCAGAAGTTAGGCCTGGGATGGGAGTAGGGGGTAGGGGGAAGACAGGAGGCAAAAACAGCAGTCCCCTCACATGGGACTGTTCCCTCCCTAGCGAGCTCTCCCTGCCATGGCCCTGCCTTTCCCTTCCGCCCAGTCATTCCTGGTCTCCATTCCCTCTCAGATGAACAGCAGAAATAGCACAGGTTTTGGTGTCAGGCAGTCCTGGGTTGGAGTCTCAGCTTTCCAGGGCCAGTCACAGTTTGCACCTGTCGTTCTTATATAATAATACATCAAAGCTCCTTCTCACTCTCAAACGTACCCCAGTTAGGACCATACATTATGTGTCCCCCTTTTGAAGGCAGTGGCCAGCGGGTGGGTGACCTAGCTAGCGAGCCTCTAAGCGTTCATCTAGCTCTGTGGTTATAGAGGAGAGCAGAAAATGAGGTGCTTCCTTGACCACCGCGCTATAGGGGCGCTGGCCGCATCTGCAGGGGGATCCTGCAGCTCCAGAAGGAAGCCCCCGCCGTGTCTCAAGTTGCTTTGCAAAACAAAAACACCAGGAAAGGAAAATAGTATCTAAACTTTCCTGAAGCAGGCCAGCATCTGGAGGCAGAAAGCACCTGGGGACGGGGACACCACATCACACACTCCACGGGGTGCCGGTCACATCATGGTCTATGCGAATGGTGCCCTGTAGAATTGTGCAGTACCCAACCTGCCCAGCTGTACAGGGGAGCCTGCCTAAAGTTCTAGCGGCCAAAAGTTTAAAATCAAGGTGTCGGGGGGACCTCCCTCGCTCTGGAGTTTCCAGGGAAGGGTCCTTCCTTGCCTCATCCAGCCTCTCAGTGTCCTGGGAGCTCTTGGCTCATGGCTGCAGAGCTGCAATCGCACTGCCATCTGCACACGATCTTCTCTCTGTGTCTTCTCTTCCTCTGTCTCTTGTGAGGACACTTGCCCTTGATTCCATATCTTTGCTATTGTGAATTGTGCCCTGATAAACATACAAGTGCATACAACACACACTCGGTGAATGGTATCGATGACAATGGTGACGATGAAGACAATGACGAATTGACTCAGAGATGTGAAGGGATTCGCCCAAGGTCACGCAGCCACTTAGGTGGCAGAGCCAGAACCGGAGCTCAGATCTATCTCACGCCAAAGGCCATCTCCTTCCAATAAGCCCGGTCCTGCTGCCACCTCTACAGAAGTTCCAGCCTTGCTATAGCGGCTTGTTCCTCGACAGCACCTCATGCTCGTCTGGTCTGCCCAGGACTGTCTTTGCAGGAGGGTGAACAGCATCCTCAGGTGGAGTGAACAGCTAACTTTTTGTCCCCAGAAGGTGCTATTAGGATCAGAACTTGGCCTTGAGTTATTCCACAGGAAACGGGAAATTCGGCTCTGGCCTCACCTTGGGTAGGAAGCAGCTGTCACAGTGCCATTGTCAGGGGGTCACTGTCAGGGGTCGCCATGCGTCGGGCATAGGGTGGGCTCCTTCCCAGTGCTGCCCCATCCAGCCTTGCCTCGTCCCTTGGGGAGGAACACTACCCCAACGGGGGTTTCACTCAAGGAAATGGGCTTTCCCTGCATTGGGGGCAGCAGCCTCATCTAGGAGGACAGGACGCCACGGGCCCAGAACGAGAGAACTGGCGGCAGCAGGATAAGGGTGGGATTAATTCCTCCATCTCTGAATCCTTCTGAAATCTGATCCACCCCATCCCCCAAAAAAGGCACGACTGACTTTGATCTTGAAAGCCGCTGCCACTCCGATTTCCTGTGCTGTCTGCCCGGCTTACACGGGAGGGCATCCTTGTTAGTGCGGTTGCGGCTTAGGTGGCGCGGGGCTTGTTCTGGACCCTGGGGGAGAGGAGACACAGGCCTGGGCTTTTGTTTCGAAGGGGTAATGACCTGGCAGGGCCCGTGCTGCTGAGCCCTGGGGAGCCGCACAGGCTCGAACGGGTCCCGCCTGGGTCCTCAGGAGGCTCATCTCGGAACAAATTTATCATCTAAAAAGGAAACTGGTAGAAGGGGTGTGGAGTGGGAAGAACAGGAATGTCTCCCTTCTAGTGAAACACGGAACAGTTCTGGCAACAAGAAAAAGGGAAGAAAACAAAGGACAGTAAGGGGACATTGTGGCAGGAGGGGGACAAGGGGGGAACAGAGGGGCTCTGGCCAAGGTGACGCCCAGGTGCACAGCCCTCCAGCCATGGGGGCTGCAGAGCTGTGTCCTCTTGTCCAAGGGAGTCTCAGAGACACGGACTCAGGCTGAGGATGAGGGAGCCTGTCCCATCCAGTCGGTCAGCAAACTGTCCCCAGATGCCCTGTCTGTGGCCAGCACTCTGCTACCCCAGGAGACAGGAAGGGGCACCAGCCCTAGCCTCTAGACTGACAGATGGTGGCAGTCACATGGGTGAATAGCTCTGGAAATGGAAGGCTTTCTTCTGGGCGCTGGCAGTGCCCCCTACCCCTCGGGGAGGCTCCTGGGGTCTTGGAGCACACAAAGGTGAGGCTAAGAGAAGGTGGGAGATGCTAACTCTGATCTGAGCCACCCTCATCCCCGCAAACATCCCCCCAGTGTCAGAACCACTCTTCTCCGTCCACTCTCCTCCCCTTTGCTCTCTATCCTGGCCAAGTCCCCACTCGACCCAACTCAGTGGCTCAAGAACGGGGACAGTTCCTTCTCCCTGGGCCCCACAGCTGAGGCCCTCTTTGCCAGGATGCTGTACTTGGCTGTGGCAGTCAGCAAAGGGGGTTCAGGCAGGGTCCCTTCTCTGTGGCATCTGCTTAGATGGCCCATCGTGCCAGGCTCGGCCGGTGGCACAGGCCAGGGCTGGGGCTCCCCCCATCCCCGGCGGGACTGGTAAGGCATCTGTCTTAGTCTGTCTGTGCTGCTATAACAAAATGCCTTAGACTAGGTGATTTATAAATAACAGAAATTTATTTCTTACAGTGCTGGAGGCTTAGAAGTCCAAGGTCAAGGCACCCGCATGGGTGTCTGGCGAAGTCTGCTCTCTGCTTTCACGGCGGCACCTTATTGCTACGCCCTCACATGGGGGGAGGCGGAAGAGCAAGAGTGCTCCCTGCACCCGCACGCCCTTTTGCAAGGGTCCTAACCCCACTCATGAAGGCAGAGCCCTTGTGACTTAATCGCCTCCCGAAGGCCGCCGCCCTTAATCCCGCTGCACTGGGGATTAAGTTTAACATGAACTTTGGAAGGCACACCATCATTCAAACAGCAGCAGCCTCCTTTGCCATTGCACAGTCATTGCCTAGCTTATTATCTGAGAAAGATTTTAAGTCCTTGGAGAAAGGGGACCATTGTAGATGTGCTCTAAGGTAGAAGACTTAAGGTTCCCTGTAGAATGTCGATCTCAGAAACTCAACCTCCCCCTTACATCATTGGAAAAGCTCCCACTCACACCAGGATGAAGCCTGGGCTTCTCAGTGCAGCTGGCAAGCCCCAGAACTGTCTACCGCTACCACTCCAGCAAGCCCCTGCCACCCGCACACACCCTATGCCCCGGCAGGCTCGAGTTAATTGCTGGCTCCGGAGTGGACCAAGCTCATTGGTTCCAAAGCATCTTTGCACATGCTGTTCCCTTGCCCAGGTCACTCATCTCCTTGTCTTTCTGGAAAATGTCTTTTTATCTTCAAACACTCAACTCAAACTTCAGCTCTTCAACAGTACAGTAGAGTATGCTCACGGATGGATGGATGGAATGGAGTGCCCCTTTGGAGTTACATAGCTCTCGTTCTATGAAACTATTTAAAGGTAATTAGAGAAATACATGCACCTAAGTATGTTTAATTTTCCAAGTCCAAGGTTAAGTGCTCCAAATGTACACATATTTTAAGTGCACCCAAAAGCATCAGACAGTTGATGGGATGGCACTCAGAGCACAGACGTTTGAGTCTCTTCATCCCAAAACCAAAAGAACAAAAAGTGAAAATCATGGGGCACTTGAAGAAACTACCTCCTAAGCCTTTGCCTACCTAGCCTGTCCGGCCGGGGGTCTGGAGGAGGGAGGCAAATGTCTTTCCAGGTTACTGGGATCATTCTAGAATCCAATGACCAGGGTGCTCCAAGAAAACAAGTGACTTCCGGAGTCTCCCGGTTGGTGAATGGCTGTATTGGGCGGGGTGAGGGCCTAGAAGCTGGTGGGGATGGGGTCATTAATGGTGATGGTCCCTCCTGAAGAAGGCAGTGAGTCCCTGTGGCTTCCTTCCCTCCCAACAGCGCCCCCACCCTCCTGCCCTGCCCCAGCCACGCCCCTCAAGAGAGCGGAGCCGGCTTCTTCTCTGGTTCTGTGCAGAGCCAAGAAGGACGGGTCAGGTCCGCAGCTGGAGGGAAAACAAAGGCTGTTTTCATGAAGGACAGTGGTGATTCTATTTTTAAAAGAGACAGAACTCCACTTCTGAAATGAGTCACTGCGGAAAGGGTTTGAAATATGACATTTTTCTTTTTATCTCTCCTTTTCCTCTTAGAATTTTAAAGTTGAGTCTGGCAATGGGAGCAGGTAAAGATTCGACCAAGTAAGTCTGTAGAGCATTCCTTCCCACCCCCTGTCCCTTCATTTATTCATTCCCAAGAAGCCTGAGGTGCAAAGACAGGTGCATGGGATCTCAGTGCCAGAAGACTGGGATCAAGGTTCCAGATCAACATGACCTGGAGGCTTTAGTCCTCCTGGGGGCACCTGCAGTATTTCTGGGGGCGTCCAGCCCTTCCTGGGGTCTCCAGCAGGCACCCTGGTTCTGACCCCGCCAGGGGCAGGCAGTGAGCAGGAGGGCAGGCGGGTCTGGCCCAGGAGGCTGGCCCACAGCACTTGCTCACACCAGCCTGTACATCTGAGCAGCCGGCGCGGCCACACCGCCCATCCCAGCCAGCTGGGGGTGCGGGGGAGAACAGAGTGGCCGCCTCCTCCACGCTGTGTTTGTGGGGCTGTTTGATGTTTCCTTAAATAAGTATCAGATTGAACATTTTGAAAGATCCCACCTTATGTAAGTGCTACCCTCCAAAATAGAAACTCTACTTCATATTATTCTCAGCTTTCTATGAAATGAGCCCCAGATCCCTCCAAGAGCCCTTTGTCCAGGAAAGACGGGGGGAGGGGGGGTAGGTTGGGAAGGCAAAGGCCCAGAGATACTGAGTTTGTTTGTCTGTTTTTAGAATCACAGACTCCCAGTCTAGAAGGACCCCATAGTCACTTCCGACTGTCCTCTGCCTCCAGGCAGGACCTTCCTTAACACTGAGCAGAAGGGCCCGTCCCCTCTCCGATAGGTTCAGAGTTAGGTTTCCATCACCAGGGGCTGCGTTGGCCTCTTAGTGCACAAAGACCAGCAAGCAGGTCGCAGGCTGAGGGCGGGCAGACTCTCCACTCTCTCCGTCTTTGCCTGCCCTGGGCTCATGTCCTCCCACCTCAGCACGGCCTCCTCCTCATTCTTCTGCAAGGACATGCCGGCACTCCCCCCTGCCCTGTCCCCCCAGCCCTCAAACCCACGATGCCAGGCAGATGGCAGGGCAGGTGCTTAATCAATCAGTGCTGCGCTGAACCAGCCCCTGCTCTGACCAGCCTGGCCAGCTGCGAAGCTGCTTCTCCCTGGCACTTGCCAGCGTGCCCACCTCCTCTGAACCCCTGCGCCTGGGGAGCTCTTCTTGCCACTTTGAAGCCTTGTAACACCATCGTGGCACTTCCAGGACCTTTGCCACCAGCAGGGCACAGAAGAAACTCCAAGGGCACCTAACACCCACTGAATTTCAAGAAGGGGAGGCCTCCATCGGGTGCTCCCGCTAGAAGGTGTGTGGCTTCTCACCTGTCTCGTCTGGCTCCAGGCAGGAACCTGGGGACACCTTCCACATTACCTCTTCTACCCAACCTAGCCCACGTCCACTCCCAGGAGGTGGTCAGGTGTGCCCGTTCTTGTCCTCTCTGACTGTCAGGAGACCTGGGGGAAGGGGTTCAGTCCCTCCCTCCTGACCTGGCCAGCCGAGGGTGTCCAGCCGTGGGGTTCGGGCCGCAGCGCCGTCATGCTGCTGTTGGGACCCACAGCAGGGCCATGTGAGCCACATGGTGGGGGAGGGGCACAAAGAGAACACGTAAGGGAGTCCTCCCCCACACAGACTCAAGGCAAGGCCCCCACACCTGCCTTCCCCACCTGAGAGTCCTGCAGGAAAACGCACCCGAGGGCTCCTCGCAGGACAGGAAGCCGGAGGGATGCGAGGAAGAGCGGCCGGAGCTTCTGATTTGACTCCCAACCCTGCCCTGCCGAGATACCTGAGTGAGGGTCTCAGTGCTCCCTCATTTCAGTGTCTGCAGCAGGGAGTAGAGGGGAAGTGTCCGGGATGGGTCATGTCGTCCTCTGTCCCCAGGTTGAGGCCACTAGCCCATGTAGGGGAAGGTCTGCGTATTGGGGTTTTTCCCTCCTAATGAGGAAATACACCCCCAACAGGACTCTCTGTGCCCTGGAACTTCTCTTTCTGAGCATTTTTGCCAGCACTGCATGACAGATTTAGACCATATTTCCTCACCAGACCATGTGCTCTGTGGAGCCCAAGTGTGTTCATGGCTCGGTTCATGGGACCGAGAAGAGTGCCTCGTGCACACCCGGTGCTTGCTACGTATTCCCTGGATGAGCGGATGGGGCTCCCTGGTACAACAGCCCCCACCCTTAGGTTAGTGGACGCCTGCCCTGGTCACCCACCACAAGCTTTGATATAGAGAAACCAAACAGCCCAACAAATCCAGTCCTCAAGGGGTTTCCCGTGTGTGGGAGGGGTTCACATGGCCACATGCAGAGCTGGAAAACAGGCGTCAGTGAGAAGTACGGCGACAACAACACACAGCACTCGGGAAACACGGAGAAGGTGTCATGGAAGAGGTGGAAACAGGACCCAGAGGACGGGCAGGTGTGTTCAGGCACAGTGGCATTGCCAGGCTGCATTCCTGTCCTGGGGCTGCCACAACACATTATCACAAACTTGGTGGCTTAAAACAATAGAAAGGTCTTATCTCACAGTTCTGGAGGTCAGGAGTCCAAAATCAAGGTGCCATCAAGGTTGGCCCCTCTGGAGGCTCTGAGCCGGGATCTGCTCCTGGCCGTCACCTCGCCTCTGGTGGGTGATGGCCACCCTGGCACTCCTTGGCTTGCAGCTGCGTCACTCCACTCTCTGCCTCCCTTGTCACTGGGCATCCTCCCTGTGTGTCTCCATGTCCCTGTGTCTTCACATGGCCCCTTCATAGGACATTAGTCATTGGGTTTGGGGCCCACCCCAATCTGGTATGGCCTCATTTTAATTTGATTATATCTGCAAAACCCCTATTTCCAAATAAAGTCACATTCACAGGTCCCAGGGGTTATGACATCAGCGTATCTTTTGAGGGGACACAATTCAACCCACAACGCAGTCACAGCAGGTAGAAGGGACAGCGTGGTCTAGAGACTCTGAGGCCGGAAATTTCCAGAAGTGTTGGAGAACAGGAGAAGTCTGGTGTGGCTGGGGCATGCTGAACCAGGGAGACAAATGAGGATGGTCGGATAGATGGGGAATTGTAGAGAACCTTGAACTCTCAGCTAAAATGTTTGAACTTCTTTCAGCAGGCACTGGGGAGCCACGAAAGGCTTCTGAGTGAGAGGCGAGGAGAGTGTGCAGAAGAAAGACCACCAGGAAGAAGTGCAGATAGCGCATGGGGTGGTGTGAGGCTGGGAAACCAGTCAGGCAGGAAGCCGGGAGGGTGCAGACTGCCGGGCAGGGCTGCGGTGGGGGAAGGAGGGCTCAGGACAGGAGAAACCAAAACAAACATAACTTTGGGGAAAGGGGAGGAAATTGTGAGGGCAAAGACAGACGTTAAGATTGGCTGAGGCCTGCACGGTGGCTCACTCCTGTAATCCTAGCTCTCTGGGAGGCCGAGGCAGGCGAAACCAGCCTGAGCAAGAGCAAGACCCCGTCTCTAATATAAATAGCAAGAAATTAATTGGCCAACTAATATATATAGAAAAAATTAGTCGGGCATGGTGGTGCATGCCTGTAGTCCCAGTTACTCGGGAGGCTGAGACAGTAGGATTGCTTGAGCCCAGGAGTTTGAGGTTGCTGTGAGCTAGGCTGATGCCACAGCACTCACTCGAGCCTGGGCAACAAAGCGAGACTCTGTCTCAGAAAAAAAAAAAAAAAAGATTGGCTGATGCTCAAACTGATTGAACAGCGGTGTTTACATTTCAGATACCTTGTTTGTTCGGCCTTGAAGCTTTTGAGAACATCCAGGCAGACAGCGCAGCCTCGCTTACCTGGAGGCCTGATGCTCCCAGCTTGGTTCCTGGTTGCTGTGCTGGAAGGAGAGCCCTGAGCAGATACCAACGTCCCTGCTGGCCTTGAGGCTCCAGGCGGCAGCAGCCCCCGTCACAGCAGGGTGGCAGGTTGTGTGTGATTGAGGCTCGCAGGGCCCAGGGGCCCCACTTTGGGGTACAGTCTCTGGGTTGAGTAGCTGAGGGCTGATGATCCAGGGGACCCTGTCAGCTTTGGTGGCCCAGTGACAGGCTGGCCCTGGCTGCTGTCAGGGCAGAGGCGAGCAGGCCACTCCAGGGTGGGTTCCTGCAGATGGGCCAGGCAGTTTGCCCTGCTGCGTGAGCCACACAGGCCAGGACCGTGCGTCCACCAGGCCTGCCACGGCTGCCATCTGAGCCCTCACACATGTGTCCCAGAGGTGGGGGCTGGAAGCTGGGGGCTTCCCGCCCTCTCAGCCACCTGGCGCTACCTCTCCAAGGGGACCCTCATCACGGTGACACCATCCCACCAGCCTTTCACTCTAGGTAATGAGACAATTTGCCATTCACTGAACATAATTCCCTGCACAGGAAGCTGGGCCGATTGACTCATTTTCAAAAAGGCAGAACGGACTGTGGCTGTGCGTCCGGGGAGACATAGCAACAGGGAGAGAGACTCTCGGGCCCTGCCTTCTGTGTCTGCGGGCACAGCCGATTCAGAACGTGCACCCACCCCATAGACCTTCCCTGTGCCCCGTAACTGCATGCTCACTCGCTGGATAACGAGCACCCGCTGCACACCAGGCTCTGCTCCCGGGACACGGCAGTGAGCAAGATGGGCCAGGGTCCCCCTTGGAGCTAGGGTTCTGGCAGGAGTTGTCAGAGACAGTGAACAGATGAATGAATGGTGCCAGACAGGTCAAACAGTGGAAATGGCGTAAAGAAAATAAACCAAGGTGAAATGATAGAGAGGGAGTGGTAGGCAGGTTTGGGGGTGCTTCTTTTTTTTCCGCCCCTCCCACCCACCTGGGGGGTGCTTCTGATTGGTGTAATTGGAGCAGCCCTCTCTCAAGGGATGGATGACCTTTGAGATGTGACCTAAGTGAGACCTGGGTCCCCACCACGCACAGATCTGGGGCAGAGGGGACAGCAGGTGCAAAGACGCCTGGTGGGGTCTGGAGCAGAGTGAGTGGGGGAGAATGAGAGGAGATGAGGTCAGACGGCAGCCCAGCAGGAGGCTGGTATAGCGTCAGGTGGGCTGGGACGAGCGGGGACAAGCGTTGGAGTGGGATGATTGAATCCATACAGCGAGAAGTGGCCGGGTCCAGAATGCACTGTGGTCAGGTTAGTTAGCTGGCTGATGGATTAGATTTGGGGAAGGAGGCTTGTAGTGGGCATTTCCCCAAAATTCACGTCTACCCAGAACTTCAGAGCGCAAGCTTCTTTGGAATAGGGTCATTGCAGGTGTAATTAAGTTAAGTGGGCCCAAGATGCCACCTCAGCTCCTGGCAGGCCTTCAGAATTCAAGGCAGAACAAGGCAGGAAGGGAGACAAGCCAGGTCAGCCCCCCTTGCTCTGTATTACTTTTGTTAAATGAGGAGCACTGAAGTCCTCCTGGAGCCCCCAGCCTGCTTCACCTTGAGTGTCATTGGCTGGAACCAAGCCACGTGGCCGCATGAAGGGAGGCTGACAAAGCGAGGCTGCTGCCTCTCTAGCCTTGGCAGCAAAGTGTGGCAGGGAACGATGGGGATGAGTGTGGGTCATTTGTCCAGCAGTCGGCCACAAGGACAACCCTGGCCATGAGCCTCCTGTCATATATGTGGGCTACTTTTCAGAATCCCCTTCCCCCAAACTATCCCACAACCACCTTGCAAGGCAGGAAGACCAGATATTGCTTATTCCTGTTTTACAGATGAGGAAACTGAGACCCAAGGCTCAGAAAGGACATGCCCACACTCACAAAAAGTCCACAGCTGAACCAAACCTCCAATTAGGCTTCCTGTCTCCTAGCTCTGCCCACAACATGCCCAATACAATACACAGTCCTCCAAGACAGGTCCTCATTTCTGGACTACCACCTTGCAGGGAGGCAGGCATGACCGTGGGCGAGCTCCTCGAAGCCTGTGAAACACCAGACACGTGGGATGTAGGGCAGCGGTCCTGCCCCATTCCATAGACGGGTTTCGGTCCAGGCATTTCCTGCTACTTGATAGGCTAAATGCTTAATTGGATTAGTGCACATTCCTGCTGTCTCGGAGCGTTTGGGTTGTCTGTGAAGTAGGCTGACTTGGCAGGCTGGAAAGGCAAAGGTAGGAGAAGCAGCAGCAAAGCACTCGTGAGACCTCTGCTCGGGCTGGAGTCAGGCTCCGGGCAGGGCCGGGCACAAAGGGCATGTGGGGCCTGGTGAGGCCTGGCCAGTGCCCAGCTGCTACAGACTATCCCACGTGCTCCTCTTTGGGCTGCTAGGTCAGGGCAGCTATACCTGCTGGATCTGGCAAAATCGAGCAAGGAGCTCAGAGGCAGACGGGGCTGGGGGGTGAGGGGAGTGGCTTCTGCTCAAGCGTCCGTCTGTCAGGAAGAGTTCGGGCCTGCTTCAGTACAGCTCCCAGGTGGGCGGGGGCCATGGAGCTCCTCTTACACCCCTGTCCGCTTCCAGCCCAGCCTGGCCAGCAAAAGCTTTTCTGCATGAGGACAAGAAGGGACTCAGAGGACAGGGGAACTGAAGATCTGTTCTCTAAATATCTGCAGCGAGCGTGGCACCTTGCCCTGGCAATGCTGAGAACAGGAAGTGGCTTTTCTGTTCATGATTGTGCAAAGATTGGCTGCTTTGCAGCCCGATAAGACCATTCCGACACTGACGTTGGGGATGAGTTCAGACAAAGAGAAAAATCACACTGGAGGTGGACCTGGCCAAGACATTGTTGTGTGTAACCAATTCCTGTTTCCTGGGCACACGTGGGACTACGTTTCCCACCCTCCCTTGCATTTAGGTGGGGTCCTTGCAACTAAGTTCTGACCAGTGGAATAATAAATATGTTAACTACTGAGATGGGAGATTGCTTGTTTTAGAAATAAGCCTGTCGTGAGTTAATAACACGACACTGGCATTTGGGTGTGCCAGTTGGAAATCGCCCAATTCTACCAACTCCACCCTTTGTCAGGAGGCTGCCATTGGGTAGAGGTTTTGGAGTGAGGTGCAGCTGGGTTCATGTCTCAGTTCTGCCACTTACTAGCTGTGTGACCTCAGACAAGTTACTTAACCTCTCTGAACCCATTCTCCCATTTGTCTGAAGGACATAATCCAAAACCCACAAGGTTGTTATAAAAAGTCAGTTAGGTAATGCATATAAAGTGCTTAGCATGGGGCCTGGCACACAGACAAACATATAAATAGTAAGTGCTGTTATTTTATTGAATCAAATATAGCTTAAAAGATTATTTTAAAACTTTTATCTGTCTCATAAAAATTATATGATTTGTTTCATAAATGGCATGAATGGAGAATGAGACAAAAGAAAGCTCCCAGAAAACCCTGGACTATGTCACTAGACTGGAAGTTCCAAATAAATGGATTTTAGAATCAGCTTGTCCTGAGTCGTCCAGAGAGGCAAAGCAGGGAGGCTGGCCTCTTACCTGGATTGAGGGCAGCCTGATCCCAGCTGGCTTCACACTGTGGGTTGTGCTTTCTGCTGGCACTTTGGATTTGGGGGCTTATGCCACATAGAGACTTCCAAAAAGTCTTAATTAGCCATCCCCCCAGCGACTCCCCCAGTGCTGGTAGGAAGATTAAGATTAAACTCGAAGGCAGGGACACTCACTGCAGCTGCTTCGAGGCATATCGCAGGCAGTTTGGCTCTTTCTCCACCCAAGTGAAGTTTTAATTAGTTTCCACTCCCAAACAATTAATGTCTAATTGTTCATTAGCCCCGCCTGGCTACTTTATTCCTGAATCCAAAATCCTCTCCATTCGGGGGCAGTAATTTGGGTATTACTTCATTCATTAGACCCCGGTTCACTTTGAACGTCTGGCAACGTTCACGGCTCACCCCGGGAGACCTCCTGGGGATGATAAGAACTTACCCTAAAGTTAGCCAGTGAGCGTGGCGCCACCCACCCAAAGGCCAGGAGAGGACTCAAGCTTCGGGAGTTGTTGCAGGGAGCGCCAGGGCAGGGCTGGATTCTGGAATAAACCAGAGTCAGAGCTGGGAGGGACTCGCTGTCTGGAATGGCAGGGGTGGGGCATGTGCCAAAGCTTAAGGGCAGGACTCTTAGCCTTTGAGAATCTAAATGTAAACTCTTAAACAATAAGCTCCAATCAGAAAAAGACTCTTTCTCCAGAAAAATGCATCCATGCCTATACACTCAGAAACATGCAGAAATGGTGAGACGCAGGCTCCCTGAAGGCCATCTTTGCAATCCAAGTTAGGAAGCCACAGACTTTATTAAAAAAATGTTTGTAACTTTTGAATAACAAAAGCCACCATAAGCAATGTGAAAAGGTAAATGCAAAAAACTACGAAAACTATATAGAACATATAAAAGACAAAGGTTAATATCCCTAATAAGCAAGAAGAAGCTTCTAAAAATTAAAGAAAGACAAACAATCCCACTTAAAAATGGCCAAAATGGCCTTAAACATTTAAAAAGTTACTCAAACTTACTCATAATAAGAAAGATGCTAATTAAAACTACTCTGAAATATTATGACTTACCTATTAATACACTGGCTAAAATCTAAAAGTTTGATGTCACCCAGTTCTGGAGAGGCTGTGGCATTTTCATATGTGGCTGATAAGAATGGAAAATGTTACAAGCCCATGAAGGATAATATCCAAGAAGATTGCACACGCATTGTCCTCAAAACCCTACTTTTGGGAGTCTATCCCAAAGATACACTGGCAAAGATACAAAAACACACATGTATACAACTATTCATTGCAGGAAAATCTGTAATATCAAAAGACTGGAATCAACTCAGGTATTCACCAACAAGGGACTTGTTTGAACGTACATCTACAAAATGGAGCATTATGTAGCTGTGTCAAGGAATGAGGACTATCTTTCTACTGCTGGCTAAACGGTTAAGTGAAAAAAGCTGGGTGCAGAACCATGTTTATATTATACTCTGCTTATCCAAGAAAGGGAGATGGAAATATACCTGGTGTTATTGACTAAATGTTTGTTTCCCCCCAAAATCATAGGTTGAAGCCCTAACCCCCAACATGATGGTATTTGGACATGGGGTTTGGGGGAGGTAATTAGGGTTAGGTAAGGTCATGAGGGTCAAGCCCTCACAATGGGATTAGTGACCCATAGAAAGAGACACCAGAGGGCTCATGTTCTGTCTCCAAAAAGAATAAGTCATGTGACACACAGTGGGATGGCAGCCACCTACAAGCCAGGAAAAGAGCCCTCAAAATGAAACCTACCTTGATTTTCGACTTTGATCTTAGACTTCCCAGCCTCTAAAACTATGAGAAATAGATTTCTGTTGTTTAAGCCACCCAGTATGGTATTTTGTGATGGCAGCCTGAGCTAAGACACCTAGATTGTGGTCTCTAAATAGCATTTCCCACTAAAAAGAGCCAGGATTCCTTGGAGAAATGACTGATTCTGAGTTCAAGTAAGCAAATGTACAAGAGCCTAAAGCCAAAGACTGCTGGGATGATGTCAGAAGGACTCAGAGCTAAATTGAATAAGCTCTCACCAGCTAAAAATAGGACAATTGGAGGATAAATAGGAAAATAACCACAATGGGGTTAAAGCACACCAAACACACTTAAATCATGCGCTTATAATGATACCAAAACCAAAAACAAAACCCTATTGGTCAGTTTTGGAAGATTCAAGAGAACTGACTCATTATTTGGAAAATTGCAAAATAAAGGGAAACAAGCATTTATTCTGCCCTTCCAGTGTGAATTGGACCTCAAGACAATCAGATCACTAATGAGAAAATTTTTCTCCTTTTAGAAGTATCCCAATTAATAAATGAAGAAGGAATGGTAGAACTAGAACGTCACCATTTTGCACCTCCTAATAAATGAAATGATAAAAACAAGGACTATCAATGGTGCTAACATCACGAAAAGAGGGACAAGCACACATTATGTGCCATTTGATAGACGTACACAGCGTCACCTACGAGGCAATCTTGATGAAAACATGGAACCCGAGTCTGATCAAGTCTCCAATCTCACTATGTACTGGTTTGCAACAAACACAGGGGATAACATGGTTACAGGACAAGAAACCCTGAATCTAAGACTTCATCTAAAGAAACCCTGAATCTAAGACATCATCAAAAATCCTGACTCTAAGAAACCCTCCAGAGTAAAGAAACCCTCCCTGTGTCTTTACATGTTTCTATACTGGGGAGAAAGAGAAACAGAGAGAGAAGGAGAGGAATAGTTAAGAGATAAGCAACGAATCACAGAGTATGCTCTTGGATCCTGATTCTAACAGGCAAATTGTAATTATAGCAACAATAAAACGTTTATAAGACAACTGAGGACAGGAGAGTGCAGTCAGTTCTGCTATAAAGCAACATGTGTGTTCCTAAAAATCCTCACACTATACAAAATCACGCAGCAGGAACCACAGGGCTTGTGGGAAAACAGAGTTAGGGGAACAATACTCAAAACCCTTGTCGGTGACACATTTAAAAAGAGAGAGGGAGCTGCTCTGTACCTATTCTGGTCCAAGGCCCTGCCCAATTAAAAATAAATAGGCCCAGGCTCATGCCTGTAATCCTAGCACTTTGGGAGGCCAAGGTGGGAGGATCGCTCAAGGTCAGGAGTTCAAAACCAGCCTGAGCAAGAGCGAGACCCCCATCTCTACAAAAAATAGAAAGCAATTAGCTGGACAACTAAAAATATACATAAAAAATTAGCCAGGCATTGTGGTGCATGCCTGTAGTCCCAGCTACTCGGGAGGCTGAGGCAGGAGGATCGCTTGAACTCATGAGTTTGAGGTTGCTGTGAGCTAGGCTGATGCCACAGCACTCTAGCCTGGGCAACAGAGTGAGACTCTGTCTCCCAAAAGATAGATAAATAAAATAAAATATAAATATAAATAAAATAAATAAATATTAAAGAGAGAGAGAGAAGATCCTAATAAAATGGGTAGCATAGTTTTGCACATGTTAAATAGTTAACGAACACGTAGATCTAACAGCACTTTACACGACATTTTACCCTGACAAAGACCAGAAGGCTGCTTGTGGGAAGCCAAGCCTTCCTGCTTGTGAGCTAATGTGAAGTGGTGGAAGGGGGTTGTCCACAACCTGATGGAAAGTTGCAACTCCAGGTGTGGGTGTGTCTGTTGCTCATGATACATGCTGTGAATTCCGGGAGCAGGTACATGTTTGGTGTGTGTGTGTGTGTTCGTGCATTCAGTGAGGGCTGCTGCAGGCCTCGCTGCTGAGCAGGACTTCCCTCCCTCAGTACCTGCCTGGTGATCCTGAGCCCTGAACAAATGAGCAAAAGCCCCTTTGGGAACAGGAAGCCTTCCTCTGACTCTTGGGGCCGCAGAAGGATGCTCTTCCTGTTGCCACATCGACCTTTCCAAATGTGCCTGTGCCCAGGAGGTGGGGACCCCATCCACACCCAGCACCAGGGACACCTTGGTGCTGACCAGATCCGTCTCTCACAGGTCCCTGTCTGAGCTCTTCCTCTCCCCTTCATCCAGCCCCGCCCCAGCTTCCTTATTGCTGGTCGTAGCATCCCCACCCCCATGGGACACAGGCGTTCTCCTCTGGGTCTTCCAGCTTCCTCTCCTTCTCATCTCCCTTTCTGGACACACCCAGGTGAGTGCACACATGTTGAGTGCACACTCCTTCCGCCTAGTTCTATTCATATCTGAGCTTCTCAATTTCAGATGATGCAGCCTGAGTGGCTTCTGGAAGCTTTTGGAGCTGTTTGCAATCTCTAGCGTGCTCTCTACTTCCAGGGGACTGTTGGCAGATCTTGCAGGGCCTCCTGCCTCAGCCATCCCCTGCTGTCCAGCCTAGAACCCCATCCCCCACTCCTCACTATGTGGGCATTGGAAAGGTACAGGTGCCCTCAGGGTCTGAGCTGCACCAATGGGAGGAATATCTGGGCCCAGAGCAGGCCAGAAGGTGGGCTGCAGTGAGACCCCACTGATAAAGGGGAGTACTGTGTGCCCCTCCAAGTCCAGTGTCTGAAATGTGCTAACTGTGTGACATCAGGCAAATTAAATTCTTCTCACTTCTATTTTCTTCTCTGTAATACGAGGATAATAATAGCATTTTATTCACAAGGTGGTTATAAATATTAAATGTCATTTCACTCCTGCTAGGATGGCTATAATTTTAAAAAAGGAAAATAACAAAAGTTGGTGAAGATGTAGAAAAATTAGAACCTTGGTGCATTGCTGGCCAAAATGTAAAATGGTGCAGCCACTATGGAAAACGGTTTGCCTGTTCCCCAAAAAGCTAAACATAAAGTTACTGTGTGAGCCAGCAATTCCACTCCTAACTACATACCTAAGAGAACTGAAAAAATATATTCACATGAAAACATGAATGTTCATAGCAGTGTTATCAATAGCCCCAAAGTGGAAACAACTCGAACGCCCATCACCTGATGAATGGATGAACAAAATGTGTGCATCCATGCAATGGAATATTACCCAGCTGTAAAGAGGAATGAAGTACTGATATGTGTGTGACTTGGATGGGCCTTGAAAATATTATGCTAATTTTTAATTACATGGAAAACAAAAGACCACATAGTGTATGATACAGTTTACATGAAATGCCCAGAATAGGCAAATTCATAGGGACAAAAAGTAGATTCGTGGTTGCCAGGGCTTGGGGGAAGAGTGAGTGGGAGGTGACTGCTCATGAGTACAGGGTTTCTTTCTGGGGGTGATGGGAATGTTCTGGAATCAGTGGGGATGAGAGCACAACCATGTGAATATACTTTAAAAACTGAATTGTACACTTTTGATGGGTAGGTTTTATGGTATGTGAATCATACCTTAATAATTTTAAAAAGGAACAAACTGATACACACACACAGATTAAATGTGCCAATACCACCGCTGGCCCACAGGAAGTGCTCAGCACCTGGGAGTTGGGATGATGACGTTGGTGGCCACTGCACTTGGGCGTCGTGTTTGGGCTCCCACTGAGGGGCTGACCGTCAGGATGCCCTGCTAAAGATTTAACTGGTGTTTTGCTGCCTTAGCAAGAAAGTACATTAAAAGTGCCCTGGATTCATCCTTGGGAACAATGGATCATGTGCCAGGGAAGAATGAATGTTTTCCCCTTCTCCGGCATCCACTCTCCCAGCCCCATGGCGGTGATCAAGGCCGAAATGCAGGCCCCGGGGAGGGTGGGGCAAGGGGAAGGAGGAGGGGCTCTGGTCCTTCCTTGAGGTTCCAGCACCTGAACCAGTGCCAGTCTGGGCAGGTGCCATGGCTGGTGACGTGGGAAAGGACTGCGGGGGTGTCTTGGGAGCAGCAGCCACAGTGGATGTCGGCGCGGCCCCATCTCAGCATCGTGGCCCCGGAAAGACTTGCACAGGCGATGCTCCATGTCCCTACCCTTCAGGGTGTGTGATGAGAGGGAGCCCCACCTTCCCTGCACTCAACAGACATTCCCACTAGGCCTCTTGTCACTGCGATAGAGCATAACCCAGATGCAGGGGTCCACTGAGCTTAGGGAGTTTGGCTTAAGTCGCAGATACATCAAATTAAGGAATGTGTCCTCCTTGTAGCCCCCCAAGAGCACTAAGCACCATGCCACCTCTGTCCCCTCTGTTCTTCACCTCCGAAGCGCCCCTCCCCCTCTGCACCTGCTCACATTTCCCGCAGCCTCTGCCAACCACAGCCAGCAACGTCGCTCAAGGAGCAGGAGACTGTCTGCCCAGCCCAAGGCAGGGGAGGCCACGCTCAGACCCGTTCTGGGTCTGCAGCTGCTGCCTTCGCAGCTGTGTCTGCTGCCGGGCCAAGGAATATCCCAGAACCCTCCTCCCTCCCCTCACCCAACAAATGGAGTGCAGGGAGGGCCTTGCTGCTGTGCGATCTCCACCAGCTCCTCAGGCACCGTCCTACTACCCTTTGATGCCCCATGCACCACCCCGGCTGTCCTCCAGGGCGTGGGGCCCCTTGGCCTGGGAGTCCATACAGCACCAAAAAGCCAAGAAAAATATTCCTGCTGTAGGAAACAGTATTGTATGTGGGGAAATTGACAGACACTGTTATCACCTTTCAGAGCAGTTTGATGCTGTCTGAAATGTGAGCTCCTGTCACTGGAGGAGGGAAGTGTTTGTGCCAAGCATTTGATGAGCTTCCAGCGAAGCCACAAAATGCACAAAGCTGCCTGGCAGCAGCCTGCTCCTCAGCCAGCCAGCGCTCAAGGCGTCCGTGTGCATCACGGGGTCCCGAGGGCAGCACTTGGCACCCTGGCCCTGTTTGTGTCCTGCTGGGACACCAGCACTAGAGCACGGAGGTCCGCAGGCTCAGTCAGCAACCTTTGCCAGGACACAAGCAGAGCTGAGGGGACACCTTCTGCTACATTTGCTTGGAAGTGCTTTTGTCTTTCCACCCTAATAAGGTGGAAGGAGAATGGGAAATGAGGGTGAGAGAAGAGCTCCATGCAGTCTGTCCCCTGAATGCCCTGCTCACACACACCTGCCCCCTCCAATCCCAGAATGGACCCGCCTGTCCTGGAGCCGGCGCCCCTCACACCTGGAGTGTAGTGACATGTCACCACAGGCCTAAGTGCACAGCAGGACTAGTCTGTCCATCTCGCACAGCGGGTCCCCAGCAACGACTAGCTCCTCAACAACAGGCGACTGGAGATCCGAGATTACCAGTTGGTCTTGCCCGGTGAGTGCCACAGTGCCCAGTGGATGCTCAGAGCTCAGAGCTCTTCCCTAGAAGTAGGGAGTGTATGTTGGGAGCATTAGAGCCTCAGGGACTGTCTGTTCATGCAGTACCATGTTTAAGAATATAAATTCTGGAGTCAGAATGTGTGGGTTCAAATCCACCTCTGCTGTTACATGCTGTGTGACCTTGGATGGGTGTTTCGACTATTCCGTGCTTAGTCTTTAACATATTAACATATTTAAAGTACTAATAATGGTGCCCAGCACACAGTAAGTGGTGCATGTGTTAATTCACTTTGGGTGAGCATTACACAGAAATGAAGAGCACGGGCTCTGAAGATTACTGGAAATTGGATCCTGGTCTGTCCCTTTCTAGATATATGACTTTGGGCCAGATAGTTAAGTGCTTAGTGCCTCAGTTTTCTCCCCTATAAAGGGGGATGATGGTGGTTCTAGAATAGTTAAAAGGATTGGGTGGATCAACAATTGCAAAGTTGGTAGAATAATGCCTGGCTCTATATCAACCTTTATTATTGTTCTGCTTTAGCTATTATGATTATTCTATTGTTCGTTCTATTACTATTATGCTTTATTTCTCAGCTGCAATACGACTGTGGCTGTAGGAGAGATGCACACCAGGCCCCCCACTTCCCAGATGGGAAGTGCCCCAGCCGAGGAGCAGGAGCCAGGACTAGGGGCCCAGAGGGTGGAAGTCCCCTTTGTCCCTGGAGCAGGGACAGGCCAACACTCGGATTGGCTGGAGGGTCCTCGTTGCCACCCCAGCAGAAGCAGGGCCTGCCGGGACCTCCAAGGAGCGGAGCTGACACTGTGAAGGGTAGTCCAGATAGTCCCCACCCACACAAAAAAAGCAAGAACTCTGAGGCTCAGCAGACACAGTTTCAAACCTTGACTTTGCCACTAGCTGCCCTGTGACCTTGGGCAACCTGCTAAATTTTCTGGACCTCAATTTCCTCATGCGCACATGGTGGTAGGATCCCCTTTCCGGAACAGGTGGCTAGACTTCCAGCCCCGCACCGGGTCAGGAAAATGATTCCTTCTCCCCTCAACCTCTTTCAACTCTGGCATTTGCAGCCAGCTGAGGCTGCTGAGAGTTTTGAATTTAGGGAGGAAATGCTCATTTCATTTCATTTTCTCCCTCAGGACCAAAAGCCACAGGTCAGAGTCAATTTGACAAACCTGAGAATACATTTAACTTTCTCAATTAAGATCCCAAAACCCCAAGGAAAGGCATCTGCGCTATAGTGTGGCGCATCTATTTCTGATGTTGTGGTTTTTGTGTTTTTGTTTTTACTTAAGCCATGGAATACATAAATATATGTTAGTGGTGTTTTTTTAAAAAAAAGAATTCAATGCATCTGTTTGACAGACCTAAAGCAGTTACTGTCTGTTGCTAAGGTTTCTGCTATAAGAAAAAAATGTCCTCATGCTTTCTGTCTGATTGAGGCAGCCAAGATTGAATAAAAGAATACCAGGGCAAAATATGGAGAATTTTCACAACTCAAGAATAACCTTGTAAATAGTGAAGAGCCTGCTTTACTCCAGAGAAGAATTTAAAATTTGAGTTAAAAAAAAAAAAATGCTGTGTTCCCAAGTGCATGTCTGTAGTCCTAGCTACTCAGGAGGCTGAGACAGGAGGATCACTTCAGCCCAGAAGTTCAAGACCAGCCTGGGAAATGTAGCGAGACCCTATGTCTTGGAGGGAAAATATCAAATAATACAGGTATATTTTGAGTAAAAAGTGAAAGTGCTATTTGCAATTACCTCCTTCCACTTTTCCTTCCTTACAGAGAAGACCACCATTAATTGTTGAGTGTTGTTTTTCTAGACCTTCTCTATATATCTACAGATATATATATATATGCATTATTTTACTTATATGGATCCTACTATATACATTATTCTAAGACATTTTGCTTTTGCTTAACTTGTCTTCAAGACCATCCTTGCTGGTATGTGCTCAGCGGTCTCATTCTTTGTAATGTCTGCAGGTTATCCGTTTGCGTGGATGGACAATTCAGTGGCCATCTTCTCTATCGTTAGGCGTCTAGGGTGTTTAGTTTTTTGCTCTTGTGAACGTGTGTGTGTGTCTTTGTGTACATGCAAAAACATTTCTATGAGAATTTCCTAGAAATGGAATTCCTAGGCCAAAGGATTGAAAAGGCCACACTTACCCTACACTATCTCCTTACCCTGTTTTATTTTTAGTCAGCTCATTTATTATTATTTATGGTATCTATTAATTTGTTGTCCACTTTTCCCACTAAAATACAGTTTTCATAAGAGCAGGTAGTTCAATGCATAGAATAGTGTCTGGCACTCAGTAGGGACTCAATAAACATTTGTTGGATGAAAAAAACCATTTTTAATGTTGATAGGTGTTGCCAATTTTTATTCCAAAAGTTTGACCAATTCATACTCTACCGAGAGAGTAAGGGACTATTTCCCCCGAGCCCTGGACAACACTGGATATTGGCAACTTTCAAATTAACTTTTCTCATCCAATAGGGGAAAAAATGCCATCTCGTCAGTCACACCACTGCTTGACAAGTTCCTCCTGAGCCACGCCCGGCCTCTTACCATGAGCGGCAAGACAGACTTGGGACGTTCTGTTTGCAGCGAATGTGCCAGAGCTGCCGGCCTGGAGGCCAGCGGGGGAGACAGAGCAAGCGGCAGCAGAGGGCCAGGGCGGAGCCGGAGAACCCAGGAAGGGTCTGGGTAATGTCACAGCTGCTGCCACGGCAGCTGCACGGATGACGACAGCCGCTACACAAGTGGAGGCAGAAGAGAAGCTGCGACTGGGGGCCATCGGGGAGTGGAAGTGCCGGCCCAGCACCCCACCGTAGGGAACAGCATGTGGGCAGGAGGCCAGTCAGCACAGCCAGTGCTGACCTCACGGAGGAGTCAGAGGCCGATCAGAGTGCCCAGGCCCCCAACTGCCTTGAGTCACTGACCTTCGTCTTCCAAGGTCCTTCCCCAGAGACTCCTGGGATTCTTCCCTCCCTGCGTGACCTGGGTAACCCCAGGTGTCTCCCAAGCCTTTACTGTCATTCTATGCCATCTTCTCCTGACCCTTCTGTATGTCATGGTGCTTCCCAGGAAGGACAGCTTCTCTGGGAGTCTGGGCTTCAAAGCAGAAACACTTCAGGCCCGGGGGACGCTGCTCTTCAGGGCGATGCAGGCAGGAGACCCCCACGGCCCAGGAGGAGGAAGCAGAGTCTCTCTCCCTGGACCCCTGCCTGGGAATCCACCCGTCTCCGTGCTGGGTATGACCAGGCACTGGCCCGTCTTCCTCAATCCGTCTATACCACAGGGAAACAGGAGCAGGAAGGACTTTCTAGTACAAACGTGACCTAAAAGGTACAGTAACAAACTAATGCAACATGTGAACCTGGTTTGGATACTGGTTGGAGTAAACCAATCACAAAAGACAGCTTTGCAATGACTGCAGAAATATTAATATGAACTATTAGACAACACTGAAGATTTAGGGTTAATTCTGATGGATGTCACAATGATAAGTTTACACAGAAAACATCTTACTTTTTAGAGATGCATGCTTAAGTATTTAGGGTAAAATGTATTAATATATCATAAATTTTCTTTAAAATATTAATACTTAAGCAAAAAAAGTAAATGAAGCAAATATAGCACCATGTTAATAATTATTAAATCTAGGTGATGTGTATGTAGGTTTATTATGCTGTCCTCTCTGTGTTTCTATATGTTTAATCATTTTCATAATGACAATTTTAAAATGAAAGAAGGAGACAGATGAGGTGGGGGGAATGGGAGGGGAAGGGGGACGGGATGAGGAGGAGGGAGGAAGGAGGAGAGTTAAGGCCTCATGGACTTCCAGAGAATAGGAATAGGGTAGGATATCCCAAAGTTGGCCTTGACTTTTATCCTTGACTAGGAAGCAGTGCCTTGAGATGTGATGCATTGATTTCAGGCAGAAAAGCTGAGGACCTGGCCCAGCAGACCCCCGAGGAAGCCAAGCCCACACCATCTGCAATGCAACCAAGCATGAGCTGGCCTGTCTGTGTTCGCAAAAACCGAGACAGTACAATCCTTCCCAGAAGTCAGAATTGGCCGGTGTGAGCACTCGGGGAGTCATCTGCAGACCCGACGGCAAGTGTGGGCTTGCCAAGCTGGGTCCTTACAGGAATAGGCAGCACACCCCCATACACACACGCCTTGGGCCCCCAGGCTTACAGCCCTCCTAGAGGGAAGGTGCAGCCCACTCCCTGCCCATCATCTACTCCCCAACATGCCTATAAGCTGGCGCAGCCCTGACGCCTGCATGGTGGGCAGCATGAGCTCCCCAGGGGTCTCTGTACAGGGAGCCTGAAGATTAGTGAGAGATTTCAGAAGTGAGGACGAGGTGTCCCTCCTGTTTCACACATCCGTGCACTCAGTAAACAGCCACTGAGCACCTAGTTACTGCTGTGACCGGCCCATGTCAGGCCAAGGACCGCAGGGATGAATACACGGTGGGCGGGGCCCAGAGAGGCTCCCGGTCAGTGGAGGGAAAAGAGCGAGATTCAGACCCGCCCAGGCCAGCATGGGGGATCGGAGCGTGGGGCTCTGCTCTGTGGGGCTGGGCAGGGTGGAGGCACCTCTGCAGCCATGAGTGGCATGCGCTAGATCTCCTGGGAGAGATCTAACAGAAGGTATACAGTAGTTGCTCTCACAGTGTGGTCTCCAGACCACCAGCCTCAGCAGCCCTTGGGAACTTACTAAAATGCAAATTTCCAGGTCCCGCCCCAAACCTTCTGTCTTAGTTTGTGATGCTATAACAAAGTTCCATAGACTGGGTGGCTTATAAACAGCAGAAATTTCTCTCTCACGCTCTGGAGGCTGGAAGCCCGAGATCAATGTACCAGCACAGCACCGTTGTTCTGGTGAGTGTCCTCTTCTGACTACAGATAACATCCTTGTCATTGTAGCCTCACAGGGCAGGAAGAGGGTGAGAGAGCTCCCTGGGGTCCCTCTTAGGAGGACACTAATCCCATTCATGAGGGCTGCACCCTTGTGACCTAATCACTCCCCAGAGGCCTCTCCTAATACCATCGCCTTAGGGGTTAGGATTCCAACATATGAGTGGGGGCAGGACACAAACAGTTAACATCCACTGAATCAGAAATTGGGGCTGGAGCGCAGTGAACCGTGTTTTAACAAGACCTCCAGGTGATTCAGATGCATGCCGAAGTTTGAGTGAGAACCGGAGAGTCCCCGGGTGAACTTCACCTACTTGGGGTAGGAAACAGGGAGTTTTGAGGAAGCAGATTTCAGTTCAGAGGAAAAATGAACTTTCCAACTGACAGCTGCTCAGCAATGAACCCAACAGCCTTGGGCTCCTGGGGAGAGGGTGAGTCCCCATCGCTGGAAGTCTGGGACACAGTCCGGAAATGCTCTCCGGGACGTATGCAGCAGCCTGTAGCAATCGGCCCCAAATCTCACCAAGCTGCCCCCTGGCTCATGCTGCAGCATGGGCATCTCCCCGGGGCTCTGTCTCCTTGCAGTGTCTTGCCAGGTCAGGCTGCTCTGATCTGGGACTCTGCCATCCCAGACAAACACTTGTCTGCCACCAATGATGAAAAGGAAGAGGGACGCTGGGCCCACAGGGACTCCTCAGAAGTGTGACATATGTTACTTCATTACTTTTGCTCATATTTCATAGGCCAGCAATGCCACTCACCCCTGCTAACTGCAAAAGGGCTGAAAAGCGTGGTCTCCCAGAGATCCAGGATGGAAAGAAGCCCCGGGAATATCTCCCTCTCAAGGACACAGTGGCTGAAGAAAGCAGCGAGGAAGGCGAGGTCACTGTGCTGGAAAGAGGTGGATGACTTTAAAGAGCTTTTCCAAACTTGAGAGTCTATTTTTCTGTGATTCTCTGGTTCTGGGAATGCGCTCAGTTGCCCAGTGGCTCTCACGTTCTAAGAGGCTGTAAGGATCTGGGAAGGTTTGCTCACAATCCAGCTCACAACCCAGCCCCACGGCCCCATACATCCCTGCGCTCTGGGCCTGCGGCAACAGGGCCAGGGCAGAGCAGTGTGCCATGGGGGGACGGAGGGGAAGCCCGAGCTCTAGGCATGGCCCAGTGAGGGGCAGGGGCTGTGACAATTCAGGCATTCAGGCGAGTCCAAGGAAAGAATCGGCCTTCTCCCAAGCGGGGCCGAGGAAAAGCAATTACAGCCATTCCCTCTGGAAAGAAAAAAGAAAAATGGATTAGGTTCCGTATTCCTGGCCCTGTTCCTGCCCATAATTCAGTCGTGGAGTTGGGGCAGCAGCTACCGTGGGCCAGGTGTACAGGCCCCAGCCTGACTGAGCCCAGCGACATCGCCCATCCCCCACGCTCTGAGCAACCCCACAACTATACCTGGGGGCATCCTCCTCCTTGCAGCAATCTGGAATGGGATTCAGGGGAGCGAGGAATGAAGGAAGAGGCTGAACAAACCTTCAAGGCTCCTGAGGCTGGCAGCCCTGCTGTCTCTATGAAAAGGAGGGTCACCGCCTGGCCCAGCTCTGCTCAGCCTTGGCCATGCTGGGTGCCTCCCTTCCTGTCTCTATTTTAGTTAAGATGTCACCATCTTGGGAGCTCCAGCAGAGAAGTCCCTAATGGGGTCAGAGCCCAGGGCACCAACACCGCATGCTGAATGCTTCCGCTGTCTCAGGGGACAGATGGGACTAATGGCCATTGTTCTTAGGCTGGGTGTGTTAAGTCGCTGTGTCCTTTGCTGAAAGATAAATTGCATATCTGCCCTGAGGGAGAATGAATCACATCGATAATTCTCTTGATTAAAGCCCATTTATTTAGGATCCTGCTTGAGGTTGTTTTTTTAATGGAAAGATTAGAGAGAAATTCAAACAAGACAAAAGGGTATAGTAATTGGGTTTCCCCTTGGCCTGCAAGTTCTGTTCTCAGAGAAAGTAGTAGAAAGAGCTAAGCCTCACTGGGTTTGCTCAAACTGTTGCCTGGGGGTCCCACCGTGATGGGGGAGGGGAGCAGCCCTGCAGCCCAGTGTTAGACCTTCAGGCTCCATCTGACTTCTCCAAGCATGTGGAAACCTCGAGGCACAGTGGGCTAAGAGAGTGCACCACAGGCTGCAAGACCCTGGCACAACCGAGGATGAGCCCATTTTTCTACACTGCCCAGGGCTCCATCCCCCAACTATGCTACCTCTTTTATACTTCAGTAACAGTATTTTGCAGCCTGCCTGAGCCTCAGGTGATGGGGAAGCCACGACCCACACTCAGGAGCAGATGGATGGGCCCACAGAGTCCATGCCGCCTTCCTGCCTGAGCCCAGACGGCAGGCTGGGGCCTTGAGCAAACAGTCTGGCTTTGAGATGCTGCTGTGAATACTGGGCCTGGAGCCCTCCACACTCTGTCCACACACCAGAAAGCTGGACTGGCCAGACACCCAAGAGGTGGCCTGTGGGCATGGTGGAGGGTCCAGCATCATAGAACATTCTGGCCTATGGCTTCAAGCCTGCATCCTGTCCAGGAATCTCAGGACCAGGGGGGTTCCCACACTGCTGTGCAGCATGGGGCAGAAGCCTTCACCTGTCCAGGCCTCAGTTTCCCTGTCTATACAAAACACTAGTAGGGAATCATCTGGATAGCCCTACTGGGACACCCTTACCTACCTAATAAGAAGCTGCACCAAGCATTTTAAAATGCTGCCAAATCTGCCAACATTTACGTGCAGCTTGGAGGAATAGGCCCTCCGATCTGACGAAGCTCATCCTCTCACACGTGGACGCACTCCTGCTGAGCTGGAGACAGCCCTCTGCATGTGCACCAGCTCACCCAGGGGGCCGAGCAGGGGAGGAAGCGGGGTTCTTTGGGAGAGGCTGGGTCACTGCAGGGCCAAGCAGAGGGACAGGAGAGAGGCTGCCTTGGGACCACAGCCCCATGCCCAAATGCCTGAATTCCTAAGTGACTTTCATTTCCTAAAAGGTACAAGAAAATGGGACATCTAAACTGCCACCTTGAAAACACAGAACTGGGGCTGCCCAGGTGTCCATAGCCCTAAATCTGGGTCAGATTCTTCTCAAATGTCACCATCCTAGTTCCTTATAAGCCCCCTCTCCTCTTCCCTTCCTTTCCCTCCCTCTTCTCAGCCCTTCTCCCCACACGCATGCAGCTGTTCAAAGTCAGCTTTAAACAGGCTGCTCAGACTTCTAGAGGCCACAGAAAGCACCCTCGGGCTGCACAGGGGAGAAAAGTTGGAAATCGGTTCTGCTGAGTCTCTTAAAAGAGGAAGATCACAGGATACGAAGCTTTCCATCTGGAAGGAACCTGTCTTCACTGTGGTCAGAAATGCCACGGTGGCCTCCCCACTAGGCCGCACTACACCCCGAACCCCAGGCTGCTTACTGAACGGCGCCGGCAGGAGGCCCTGCACTGGAGGCCAGTTCAGTACTTCAGTGTCACATAGGCCACCGTCAGCTACAAGAACGTACAGCCAGAAACTCAGCTGATTGGGAAAGCAGAGAGCCGGTCTGTTCCGCTGGGGGATGGTCTCATCCCGCCACGCACACAGGAGACTGCCATGTCTCCCACGCAGCTCAGCTTCCCCAGGAACCCTGAGGTCACCTGAGCCGCTGCCTGGCCGGACACAGGCTAGCCATTACCACAGACAGAGCCAAGAGCCAGCCCCACCCCGGACCCAGCTGCCACTGCCCAGCACACTTTAATTACATGCTGGGGCGCTAAACTGCACCTCTGGCCCAGAAATTACTGTTCCCTCCACAGCGGGTTGTCTGAGGAAGTTGCCTGTCTCGCCCAGCCCAGGTGGAAGGAGGGTGGCAGGTTGGCACAGTCAGGTACGGGTCTGGGTGCACTCCGACTCCATCGCCAGCCTTATCTGCTTCCGCCCCCATGTCCCCGCTGCTGGGCACCCCTGCCCCCACCTCCGTCTCAGTTCCCGACCCCCAAACTCGGATTATAGGAACTGCCTTGGTCAGCTGGGGCTGCTGTAGCAAAACGCCATAGACTGCGGGGCTCAGCGACAGAAATGTATTTCTCACCATTCTGGAGGTCAGAAGTCCGAGGTTGGAGTGTCAGCGCGGGCGATTCTGGTGAGGGGTCCCTTCCTGGCTTGCAGACGCCACCCTCTCCCTGTGTCCTCCCAGGGTGAGAAAGTGCACCCCGGTCTCTTCCTCTTCTTATGAGGACACTAATTGCATCATGGGGTCCCCACCCTCCTGACTTCAACTAAACTGAATCACCTCCTAAAGGCCTCACCTTCGAAAACTATCACATTGGGGATTAGGGTTTCAACACATTAATTTTGGGGAGACACAGCGTTCAGTCTATAATAGGCCATGTCAGCTTGCATCTCTCTCTTCCCAAAAGCACACGTTTCCATCTGGGACGCCTCTCCTGAGTGCCAGGCCCTCTGCTTATTCTACCTGCTGGATGCAGGGACTTAGATGGGGCAAGGACAGAGCAAGCCCAGATACAGGGCCATCGCCAGACCCTGGCCACACCTCTCCTGCCCCTTGTCACACTGATAATTCTGTTACAGGTCTTACCTGGTTCACTTCCCACCAGTCCCAACTCTAACCAGGTCCTAACAGCCTGTCATTGTATGCTACACCCACAACTTCTGTTTTGCTGCCAGGATGCAAACCAGGATGTAGCATGGTCCTCATAGATGCCACTCGGACATGGTCACAAGAGAGCAGGGATGTCCCTGGCCTCCCTGAGGCATTTATCTCTTGGAGCCTGGCTCCCGCTGCTACAAAAGGGATTGCCCGCCCTGTTCCTGGCTTGGCTACCATGGCAGTCAGGTAAGAAAGTGTGTGCAAGGCCTGGCCCCTTGCCCCTTTTATTCTGGGAAAAACTCGGAATACCGTGCACCTCTTCTCTGATGGACTCCCCTTACATGGACCATCTTCCAGGCCCTGAAACAGGCAGAGGCAGAAATGGTGGGTTCCTCAGCCTGAGCCAAGCCCTCAGGGCCCCTGTCAAGTCTCTCTCCTGTGTAAAGTCCACATTTCCACAATCAGCCAGTGCTTGGGGTGCCGACAACAGCAAGGCTCGGGCAAGTCCTTCTCTGAGCCTCTGACTCCCCGTGAGTAACATACTGATTTAAAGTCCTCTCGCCCCGAGGTTGGTGGGTGTTCTCAGGAGAAAATCCCAAGAGACGCTCTGTGCAGTTATGGGAACTCCGGTTTCCTCTCAGCTGTCTTGGGAAAGCGAGAGACTAGCAGGGGAGAAAACAGCAGCCCCAAGAAAGAATGAGCCTCATTCAGGTTCTGGGCTGGGTACCCAGACAGGCAGGCAGGAGGCCTTTCCAGAAGCAGCTGGAGCCAGGTCTCTGGGCCTTGCTGGGTGGGGGAGTATTGTGGTTTCTGCTTTTGCAAATTCTGCAAAGGCCAAGGAGCAATTTAGTTCAGAGCCTTCCCTGTGGCTGAGCCTGGCTAAGAGCGCTGAGGAAGCTCTCTTTGCCAGGGCACACCCTCGGCAGTTCAGGAGCCGGGGAGAACAGGATGTACTCCTGTGGGCTGCTGTATCTGTCTTTTGAAAATAATGAGTTGGGGTGCGGCTGACCCCCTGTCCCTCCCCCACACAGTGAAGGATTGGCCAGGCTATTCCTTCAGAATTCTAGTTGTGCCATTCCAGGTCTGTTTTAGACTTATCAAAATTGTAAGAGCACATAATCAGATATTTGGACACACACATACACATACATCAAGACACGTAACCATGCACATGTGGGGACCCTTACACGCACACATGACACATGCACACACAAAAACATACAAACATACACATGAATCACAACTAATTTTTTGAAAAAAACTGAACTGAATTCAAATTTTTAGGACCATTAACATTTTGAAAAATATTTTCCTTCTCCTTTTTGGGATTGAGGCCAGGTTACACTGTTCCCAGAGAACCAAGACAGGGTTACATAGAGGCTTTTTCCCCCCTTTTGATTTATTGCTCTCCTTAAAAAGAAAAGGAAGTTTGATTAATTTATTCTCAACAGTGAAAAATGTTCTCTCTTTTCCTCCAAAGTAGTGGAATCGATTTTGTTCAAAATCTGAAGGAGGTAAATTTACCAAATCTTGATAAAGAGATGAAGGGAGCAGCTTCTTGCTTCTAGACGTGGCCCTATTAATCACACCGCCCACCGAGGACAAGCAATGCCGCTCTCCAAAGGCTCCTCCAGGACACCCCAGGGGACACCGAGCCTGACCCTTCCAGGTTCATTCAAGGTCTTGCTAGGGAGACACAAAGACACCTGGAAGACTGAGTGACAGAACTGGAAGGTCAAGGTCAGAATGAAGGGCAAGCAGGACCATGGGCTTCGTTGTCCCTCAAAGGGAAAAGAATGCAAGACTGCTCAGAGGGGACAGGCCACTTCAAGTTGAAGTGTTCAGGGAAGAGTTTGAAGAGGAGATAGAACATTAGCAGACCTGGAAGCTGTGCCTATTTAGACCAGTAAAGAGAAGCGGGAGAACCGTTCTGGGGAAGGAGCCAGCACGAGCAAAGGCAATGAGGCTAGAACTTACTTGAAAGTTCTCCTGGGTCAGGGTCCAGGGAGTGGAGCAATTGGGCCACAAAGGAGAGCTTTCTGGGGAACAATGGAAGAAGATAGGTCAACTTTATCCAGGAGGCAGTGCGGTGGGAGGGGAGGCAGTACAGATTTTTGAGTAGGAAAGAGCTATAGTCAACTAAAATTTTAAGAACAATAGCTCTTAAGAAGTTAACAGGGTGACTTGAAGGGACAAACCCTTCAACCACTTTCATACACAAATCGCGCTCAAGAAGCTTTCTTTCAACCTTCTGGGTAGCCTCAACACCATGAGGTCACAGCTGGAGGCCGCCTGGCCCTGGTGAGAAAGATTAGCAAACTCTGAAATCATGCTCCTCTTTGTAATAGCTTTGGATGACAACATTTCTTATTCGCCTAGTCACAGTTTTCACTGAATTAAGTATGGAATATAATGTTCACTAGTTTTTTTCATTTAACATTTTCAGCCAAAGTCTAGACCCTCGAAACTGTCATCCTTATGGTTTTTATTATGACTCATTTATGTCAACCTCCCCTACCAAATGGCGAGCTCTTCAACATGCAGAAATGATGCTGTTCTTCTCTGTCTCGCTGATTCCTAGCACAGAGACTGGTGGATGGTAGAACTCAATACATGATGAGTTTGTAGAATCGAATAATAATATCTTCACTACCACACTGTTTGCTCTAGTCAAGGTGTTGTCAATGATTTATTGTGCTGTAGAGGTTAATCTACGAAAGTTGATATTCTTTATTTACCTTAAAAATAAACTCAGACTGTCTAATCTAGAACATTTGTTTTAAAGAAAGGGTTAGTTCTGGGCTAAAAATATATATATATATTCTGCTTTTAAACAGGTAAGGAGCTAGAGCCCATTGAACAGCTCCCCTGCCTCCAGCCCAGGCTGACTGAAGCCAAGGACTCGGCACGCCCATCCTTCCTGCTGGCATTGCAACTGCTCATGGAAGCCAATGGGTGAATCTGCAAACCCCCAGCTGGCCTTGCAAACCAGCCCTGTTGCAGGTGCAATTCCCCAGAAAGCAGCGTCTGTGAGAACAGTGTGCTGGAAGGTTCCTAAGGAGCACTCAGGATGGGCGCCCATGGGAGAATGGGGAAGCTGATTGGGCAGAGGGAGGGGCTGGTAACAATGCAGTCACAACAGGTCCTCGCTGAGCCCCCAGGGAACTCTGAAGCTGGGACAGCCATTCACAGTTGCCTTCAGGTGGGGCAAGGGCCAGACCTTTCTACCTTCCCACTGACCAGTCATCGGATGTGGGCTGTCCCCAAGAAGGGGCACAGCCTTGGTCAAGGGGACTGTCATCAGAGAGGCTGTCTGCAGCACAGTCCCAGCAACTGGGGAATCTGTCCTTTTCTCCTGGGGTCCTTGGCACAGCGAAGCATCCACTGCAAACTTGGATGATCTGTGCAGGTACCTGGGTGGGTGCAGGGCACCCAGCTGCTGAGAGTCTGGAGAGAGGAACTAAGGAGAGTGACTAGGGGACAGATTTGCATCCAAACCTCAGCTCTGACACTTTCATGCTATGTCAGCTTAGATTAATCAGACTTTCTGAGTCTCAGCTTCTTCATTTATAAAATGGCAATACTAATATCCATCTTACAGGGTTTCTTACCAGGATCAAAGAGGGATAAAAAATGTACAGAACAATCTTTTGTAAATGGTGCCAGTCACGGGTGGCCACAGTAATTGTTGCTATCTTAGCAGCTGCAGAGGCAAGATGATCCCCTGGTGTTGGTGCCAGATGCTGTCAGGTGGGAGCAATGCCAAAGTCTGGGTCAAAAGCCATCAGGTACGTGGACTGCTGGGCTCCATGGAGTCTGAGAGAGTCTTAAATCTCAGGCCAATGTCCTGCTGGGATCAAGGACACTGCTGTAGAGACACCATCAGGAACAAAGGACAATACTGGGAAAGGGGTTCAGCTGTCCTTGCTAACAGAACACATGGCAGCCTCGATGTGCCAGGCACCGAGAGGGCAGGGCTGTGGGTGGGGCAGTCTCTATGCAGGCCGTGGGCCACACTGCTGGCTTGGCCAAGGGGTGTGACCACATGACAGATGATGGGTGTTAGATTTCACCGTCTCCTCTTTCAGTCAGCAAGTAGACAGCCACCTAGCTGGGATGATTTCTGAGCACATGGAAGTCCAGAGTGTAATAGCACATTCAAGGCCACCGTGAGTGGAGGCAGAGCTCTGGATGAGCACTTCCTGGGTGCTGGGGCATTTTACAGTGCTGAGATGATTCGTTTTTGCCACTCTCTTAGACAGGAAGTCCCGGCTGGTAGCATACAGGAACCAGAAAGCCCGCTTCCCGAGTTTGAATCCGGTCTTCATCCTTCATTGACCATGGGACCCTGAACCAGGGTCAGCGTTGTTCAGCAGAAACCACCAAGAACACACCTGTAGCTGAGTAAGTTGAGTTTCTTAAGCACTGCAGCGAGCGAGAACACACACCAGGGTGTCTCAGTCAGAGGGTGTCAGAAGGAATCTGTGATAGGTTGGGCTGGGTGATGGGTGGGTGGGGGTAGAGAGGCAGGAGTTTGCTTTCAGCTGGAGACTGTTAGAAAAGCAGGGCAGTTCTAGTAAATCCTACCTGTAAGGAAGGAAGATAACAAGGTTAAAGCTGTCGTAGGTAAAGAGGTAGCAGTCATCATTTGGGCCGAGAAGGGGTATTTGGTGTTTCATGGGTGGCACAGTGACCTCGTTTTGGTCTGTGCTTAGAAAAAATTGCCAAGTGCCCCTGCTTTGTCTTGTCTTATCATGGTCTCAGAGTAGACTGAGGCGTGTACGTCCTGGAGGAGAGCACTGGCTGGCTGTGAACGGAAGGCTGGCTTCCAAATGGCAGGCTGTTCTCCTTCTCCCAACTTGCTAAGACTCTCCGTGTATAAATCTCTTTACCAGTAAAATGAAGGTGAGAGTAGCGACCTCTCAGCAGGGGTGGCTTTGAAGAACACATAGGATAATGCGGGGCCCAGAGCAGGAGCTGTACCCCACGAGAGCGTCACCGGGCAGCTGCTCAAACACCCATTTTATAGGTGAGGAACATGGACAGAAACGGCCAGGACATTCTGATAAAAACCAGAGGTGAACTTAACACTTGTACCCCCATAATACGCTAAAATAAAAAATAAATAAAAGTTTTGTAGTTTCAAACTACATTAAATCTATGATTGCATTTAAAAAGAAAGAAAGAAAGAAAGAAAGAAAAAAAGAAAGAAAGAAGGAAAGCATTTCTTCCTGATGAAAAAAAAAAAAATCAGAGGTGACACAGCCGTCCACCCAAGGCTGCAGCTGAACTTCCCACGAGAGCCCCAGCAGCAAATAACTGCTGACA